>JAPMOQ010057540.1:415880-505938 GCA_026543055.1 Argiope trifasciata | reverse complement strand
TATATATATATATATATATATATATATATATATATATATATATATATGCTACACAAATAAAACGTGACTCTGAATTCCTACTGAAGTCATGTAGACAAATGAAACTCTCTATCTACATGATTGTGATTTTCTCTGCATTGTGACATCAATACACAAAATAGTCGCTCTTTGCCAATTTCAAACCGTAATGAATATCTGATCTAGCCTTCATGTGACTGTTTGGTGTGATTTTATTGGTATCTTTCATAGGCATTTTTTATTGAGAAACGTTGTTCTGTATTTAATTGGAATACCTATACAGCCACTCTATAGAATAGTATGTGGATCTTTTGCGAAACCAAACTGTACCAACATTGCTGGAAAGACATACATAACTGTTCTTCATTTACGTGAAAAATTGCTACCTGCCCTACTTCGCAATATCAAATCTGTATTGATTAGCTGTTGAATATTTTTACTTAAGATCGAGTGAAGATTAAATAGCTCTCACTATCACCAGATTTAAATCCGGTAGATGTTTGGCTGTTGTCTCATGTGTACTGGGATTCTCCAGCCATTTTAGTGGAAATGAAAAATGGTGGCATCGATGTAGCCATGCTACATTTAGCTATGTGTATCAACGCATCCGACTTTCCTAATACCTTGTGTAGAGGAAGCTTTATAGGCCATATGACATCCTCAAGCCTGAGTGATCCCTTTTAGTCTTGTGGTCATGTTATCTGGCTGCCATCCATAAGGTTCCGATTTCGATCCCAGATATCGCCAACAAGCAACACCTTGTAGAGGTTGGTGGAGTGTTAAACACCTTTTCCTTTAAAATAGCACAGTATCATATTATTTTGAGCTGTTTCTTTGTCTGTGCTTGCCTGATTTTCATTAAACATCTCGGTTTGATGTGTGAACTCCCTTTTTCATAATTTTTTTGTAATCCCTTTAAAAAAAATTAGACATAGGGGAAATTCACTTTTTCTCTGCCCATATTCGAGCAAACCGAAATATTTTCTAATAATTACTTATTTTATTATGATTTTTTTTTAATTTACACCCCTTTTACAAAAAGCTTATAATAAAATGTTATTTTCGTTTATTTTTTTAATGGCTTATATTACACTGATGGAAAAAAAATCCCAACACCAAGAAAAAATTATTGTACAGTAATGAAATTTTAGGAATACATTTGTCTAGGTAACATATTTAATTGATTAAAGTTTCAAGATCACAGGTAGAGCCATTGGCGAGAAGAGCCATTTCAAATGTGAAATGTTTGTACATTAGTAACCGGTGTAACCGCCAGAATTTTGAATGCAAGCATGCAAATGTGGCCTGAGTGTCTAGGCCGCAGACAAGTCACTAGCAGGCGTTCACCTGGCCTCCTTCTAACCAACAAACAGCTATCACTGCGACCAAGGCAGAACCGGCTTTCATCAGAAAACACAACAGATCTCCACTCCGTCCTCCAATGAGCTCTAGCTTGACACCACTCACGTCGCAAACGGCAGTGGTTTGGAGACAGTGGAATGCACTATACAGGACGTCTGGCTTGGAGCTGTCCTTGAAGTAACCGATTTGTAACAGTTCGTTGTGTCACTGTGGTGCCAACTGCAGCTCGAATTTCAGGTGCAGACGCAGTATGATTAGCCAAAGCCATACGCCGAATACGACGGTCTTCCCTCTAAGTAGTACCACGTAGCCGCCCGGAACCTGGTCTTCTTGAGGCAGTACCTTCCCTTGACTACTGCCGCCAATATTCATGCACAGTGGATACATTCCTGCCAAGTCTTACAGCAATATCACGGAAAGAAAACCCACCTTCTCGTAGCCCTACAGCACGACCTCGTTCAAACTCAGTGAGCTGTTGATAATGGCTTCTTCGTCTTCTCAGAGGCATCCTTGACTAACATTAACCCACTACGTCAAATCTCAACTGTAAATAACGATCACGAACCTTACAGCGCTTATTTAAAGTAAACATCATTTGCATGTTCATAGTGTCGCTACTAGCGCCATACTTACGCGCGTAGCTCGAAATTTGAATCGACGTCATCTTTCAGATGTATAAACACGCCTGCCAAATTTCGTTTATCTAGCACAGCTCCTTCCTAGTGTTGGGATTTTTTTTCCATCAGTTCAGATTTTTTTTTTCCATCAGTATTTTAATTAGTTTATTTCATTTGTTGAAAAGAAATATTTATTTTCACCAAACATACTGTTCAACTTTTTACTGCACTTTCAGCTATTTTTCTGGAGTTTAACTCAATGAGTCCTCATCGCCCGTTATTGCCCCGTTCGATATGGCCTGACTAAGACGCTTTAGGGTGGTTAAATAAGTTTAAGGGGTGGAAGGTATTTCTTGAAGAGAGCCAATTTCAACTCATTTAACCGCCCCAAAGCGCCTTAGTTAGGTCCCTGTCGAAAGGGTGATATCAAATGGTGAGGCCAATTGGGTTAAAGAATTTAATTTGATATTTCTTTTTAATTTAAATACAGCTCCTTATTTGTTGTTGTTATTATTATTAAATATTTAAAATTTAATAATTAAATTCATTTATTTTGTTAGTATATGAAAGTGAATTCTAAATAAAAGCCACTGGTTCCATGCCATTTTGTGAACAAAATCGGTGTGGGATTAAAACTATTTTTTAATGTATAACGAACTACATGACTACCGAAAAAAAAAAAAAACATATTTCTGAGTACTATTTCTAAGATAGAACACTGATTATTTATATTCTTAGATGAGTTTCCAAGATTTTGAAATTATAAGACGTGTTTCTAAGATATGTTTCCAAACAATGTTTTGAATTCATATAATCGATTTATATTATAATGCAAAATAACTTCCTAATTACATTTTGTTTGAAAAACTTTCAACAGAAAATTTTATAGCATAAAGTACATTTTTAACATAAAGGATCTTTAAAATGATGATGTGTCTGCGTTAACACGGAAAGGGGATGCAGTGGCTTCTGTAAAGGTCCCTGAGCATCAGAAGGCAGAAGTCTGACTTCTAGCTCAAATGAAGATGACACACACACACACACATTCGCTTGCACAATCCCTTTTTACAGGGGGACTCATTCAAACATCTCACAGATAAAACACAAGGGAAGAAAACCATGCCCGAACCAGGTCTCGAACCCGGGACGCCCAGATCACGGGAAGACACGCTACCCCTGGGCCAGGACACTAGCAATCTTTAAAATGAACTTCATAAATGTAACTAGGTGAATAAAAATAACTGATAACATTTTTGAATGCATTACAAATTGCTTTATTCAGTCAACACATTTTTACATGACTGAGATGCAAATCTGAAGCATGATATAAAGAATCACAGTAAATGGACATTTAGATTTCTAACAGCACAATCACATAACTTACTAGGGAACTGCAGAACAAATGCACAGTGAAAAGCACATAAAGAGCGCATATTTTGCATAGTTATATATCACCTATAGTACAAAAAATACTATGTGTAATTGGTTATAAATTAGCCTGATACATTACCTATCAGTTTAAAAAAGAGAAAATATTTCATGAAATATAAGTTAAGGCCCTAAATATTTAATTACAGATACAACAAGAGGAAAACAAAAGGAAACATTTATCTGCTAATAAAAATATTGCTGACTTTACAAATGTTCTTAATCACTTGCGATGGAGAGATATGCCATACATGTCGAGATGCTTCTGTCACAGAATTGCCAATGATGTGCTACACACGTCAGTAGACAATTGTCACAGAAGTAAAAAAACGATGTTCACGATTCGTCAACCGTTTGCATGGTCGCAGTTTACAAGAGCAAAGTCTTAGATCGAAAATTAATTCATTTAGAAGACAAATCTTTTTCAGATTTCAGTAAGGTATAGGATAATTTGTGCGGCCTCGCTGAGAAATAAAGTGGATTGTTTTGGCACATGCAATAACAAATTTCTTGTCACCGCAAGTGATTTAAAAAAAGAAAATAAAACTGCCATTTGAAAAAAACAATAGTATGTACACATAAAAATAATTCATTTTTATAAATAAAACTTAAAACTGAAGAGAATTCAAAAACGGAAATTCACAGTAAAAATAAACAACAAACTCAAATACAACCGATTAGTAACAATAGCAGAAATTTGCTTTCATAAATACACATTTAATTTTTAAAAAATATCTTAGAATATGTCTTAAAATTATTGTGTGATGAATATATTAAAATTTTGAAATGCTTTCTGAAATCAAAAAATTAAATTAAAAATAACCAATTAAAGATGCAAAATCATGCTGCTTTCAAGAGCATCCTTCAAAATTTTTAATTAAATTCACTGATGCTCAGGAGTTTTTTGAGGGGTGAGGAGGTGTCCCTCTTTGCATTTGTTCCTACTTGTGCATTACTTTGCTTTATTTAACCGTTAGAATAATAAATTTCAAAAAATAGAAGATTTATTTCGCATGTCACTATCATAAATATTTGGTTTCCATTAGCAAATGACACACAGACAAGCACCAGGCTTATGCATCATAATACCACCATTTCTAGGTAAAATAAAAATATAACGTTATTCAGAAAGCAAATACAAGAATTAAGCAATGTGATTTTTTAAATACTAATCTTAAGTCACATATTGTATTATTCAATTTTAAAAAATTGAAATGTTGTTATTGTTGCTTTGAAATTTTGCTTACTTACAATAGTAGTTTCCCAGTGGGGAGTGGCATCTTAAATACAGGTATGAGAAATTATATACTTAAGACAAATTCTCACTCCCCTGCTGAGAATTTGTCTTACGTATATTATACAAATAATCATGTGGGGTCGAGTTAATTCCACTCCGATGACGAGTCGTATTTCTTAAATGAAGAATAAGCGCATGCGATGCACCGTAACGGAATTACTTTGCATCCATCTTAGTGCCCGGTTTATTGCCATAGCGACAGGTCATTCAGATAATCCTGCACGCATTTAGTAAGTAAAAGCTAGGTCACTTGTGGTTACACACAACAGTAAATTGGCACTTCGTATTTAAATACAAAAGCATTCACACCAAAAAATAAATTTCAAATTAATCAATGCTACCTATAAAATACTTCTTATCTCCAATTAGCAAGTTTCAAGCTAAATAACACATCAATACTAAATAATTTTTTAATGAGGCGATTTTATACCAGAGTTGCAAATTTTTAATTTTGCAATTTAAAAAAAAATCATAGTTAAGTACTTATACTAATCAATAATATCAATGCAAGCAATTGTTGCAGTTAGGCTCACAAAATATTGAACCGCATATATTTCTAAAATATAATTACTGCATACCTTTTAAACAAGTACATGATTAGCATTTGCTCTTGTTATACACAGTGTAAAATCAATAAATATGAAATATAAAATTTCAATTACTTTTACTATTCTCTTGTTATAAAACTTCTTGAATAACTCACAATTGCATTTCTGTATCAACATTTTACTAAACACAGCATGAGTATATCACAAGGAAATGAATATATATCGTTTTGATAAAATAGTCAAATGGTATTTATTTTTAAAAAAATTGATGCACACATATATGCAATGCAACGAAAAAAAAATTGAGAACATATTTAATTTTCTACCGATAATAATTTGAGAGTATGACGATTGAGAGTTTGCATATTTTTTTAGAAATCCTTTTTCCCATAAATCTCATAATATTTTGCATAAAACTAGTAATGGCTTTTCTTCTGATGCGGTAAATTAATATTTTATTGCATTTTTATTTTCAGACACACAAAAAAATTCTCAAAATTACGTTAAATTTGTCTTTGAAATCTTTTTTAAAAATTGCAACAGACTTTAGAGCTAATTTCAAACACAGTTCCATGAAGCAAGTGCTTTAGAGCACTATTTTAAAAATTTCATATCCCAATTTCATTTGTTTAAAAAATGCCTCAAGATTTCGAAAAATAACACATGAACAAAAATACAATATGGATAAACAATTTTAAATTTTCATTCCCTTAATAGCATGGTATTAAACTCTGAGTAAACTATAATTTTTATAGAATGATGATAAATTTATCTTAAACTGCTAACCATAAAAAAACTGCAAGAATCTGAGAAAATAAAAGAATAAAAGAAAATTAACGCATAAAAGAAAATTAACGCATAAAAGAAAATTAACGCATAAAAGAAAAAATAAACAAAATATCAATATTTCATAAATCTTAATTTAAACTATTATTAAAAAATGGGTACACTCCATGAAACTTATTCATGCACAATTCTGAAACTGACATAACTTCAAAACATGTACAAAAATGTTAACAATTTTTATTTTCATTAGTTTAAAACCCTTACATTGTACATGAGCAAAAAAAATTTAAAAAAGGAAAAACTAAATTAAAATTTTTATTCTTATGTGTAGGAGAAATTCCTGGCAAAATGTTTGGAAAAGTGTCTGTAGCAAAATTGTTTCTTCTCCTGTCATTCATCAAAAATTATTTAACTTAATAGAAAATAAAATAAAATAAAGCTCTCATATTTTTCAGGTGTATTTAGAATAACTCATGTTGTCATATTAATCAATGGAAAAATATTGGCATTCGATAAATTTTGGGGAACAAAATCCCCTTAAATGATCAAAAATTATAGAATTTTGAAAAGCTAGCAACAATGGCAAAACAATTTTTCTGAATCATATTAATGATCCGGCAATAATTTTTATTGAGAGCATTTCTTCCACTGAATTGAAATTATATTTAAAAACACAGGAGGGAAATAATGGTATATGAAAAATAATGAAAATTCATACCAATAAATAATAATTGATCAAAACTAATGGACAGAATGATCACAGGAAAAATATTAAGACTATGCACAACATTAAAGAAAAAAATACCAACTGTTATGATAAACAAATATAAATTATAGGTGAAAGTTAATAAATAAGAACACATATCAATTTACATTAGACAACCGCTTATTTATCACAGACTTATTTACAAGAATATGCATCATTTAAAATATAGATATAAATCCATCCAAAAATTAAAATATATTCCCCTCACATACAAAAAAACTTTTTTCCAGAAATTAAATACAAAAAATACTTTAAAATCTTTTGCACTTGACAAACTTTTGACTCTTATAAATTTCTGTCATAAAACTATAAAAATTATCATTAATATCGAAAATGGCATTTCTTTCATCTCTTGTTATTATAAAAATTATAAGTAAAAGAAATTAAAATTCAGTTACGTAATTAAAACAGTTACTGCATTGTATTTTACAATAAGAAGCAATTGACCACTGTTAGGTTTAAGTCCTAAAATTTAAGAAGGGATTATTATTTTTCTTTGAAGTTTGATATTCCAAAATTCTATACAGAAAAGAGAATCAGGAGTAGAATTTGAGTCAGTGAATTATAAATAAATTTAAAAAATTGTAATTAGAAATAATGTCTTTCAACAAATCAGTTATAACTGTATATTGATTTCTTTACCATAGTTATTTAATGTATTTAAAAAGTCAAATCAGAACTTATTTACTGGAATTAACATATCTAACTTCTGCATTATCTACACTTATCAGTAAAGTTTGAAAAACTGGGTAATTTAACTTTATTAAAAAATACTCCTTAAGTCATGAGAAGAATGAATCATTCTAACATCATCATAGACATACTATTAATATCGATTAAAAAATTGAGAAATGACACAAAGCATTTTTACAAGGGTATTCTATACAAAATGTTTCAAAAGAAAAAATTTCACAGCTCAAAACTAATCTTTAATCACCCTTTAATGTTTCAAATTTAGATAATGCCAAGTATCATATCACTTCTGACCCCACTTAAATCAAATGCTTTTAGCAAAATCTGAGTGCGATTCTGCCCCTAATAAATACATTTAGAAAAAATTTTGACAGTTAAACACATTTTGACAAGGTGTTAATAACAATGGCAATGGCTTATTTAGATTCTAAATTCAAAAAGTAGCAACGTCAGTCTAAATCAGCACTGTTTAGTATTAATATTGAATTTAGAAATGTCTCCACTAAAGTGGGTAATTTAACACAGACAATAAATGAAAAGGACAGTTTCATGTCAATCTTTTTATACATCTAAAGTTTTCAGGCATCTGTATGATCAATAATAATGATATGATACAACTGATCATGTCATTAACAAATTTGGATATAAATCGTTATTTTAAAAAATTTTCTCAATAATACTGGTCGCAATAATGCAGTAAAAAGTTCAATTATAGAAACAATATAATATAGAAAACAAAAACAATAAATAACAATAATATAATTAAAAATATCACAGGATACAAACTGAAATATGCAACGAATGATGAATAAAATCGTAAAATATGATAGTTGTTTATTATTTGAGATTATTCCCAGGTATGAACAACTGAGTGAGATGAAGGACTTAACTTATTAAAGAGCTGTATACACTTCATTAAAAGTAGCTGTTAGTTAAATTGACTAATTTAAAATAAATTATTTTCAATGAAACAAAGAATTTAATCCTAAACAGCTACAATGTGAGAGTTCAAATTTTCTGACATTATATTGAGCAATTTCAGAAACTAAAAATGGAAGAAAAAAATATGTCAAATAAAATTTAAATTATCTGAAATGTTAAACCTCTTACAACCAATCTGAATATTTTAAATTTCATAACATTATAAAGACATTTATTGGGTAAGTCATGTTTTGTAAAAATTTGCTTAAATATCATATAATAATTCTAAAACCTTTAGACCTTATAATGATTCTAAACCTTGCAGAATTAATTCAGAAAGAAGAACTAAAATATAAGAAAATTTGGCTATCAACAATTAATGACATTTTCAACAATTTTAAGCAGAATCCCTTCATATCAGAAAAGGAATTATGAAATGGATTTCAACAGCAGGATATTTTCCTTTCACACACACACAGACACTGAGAACACATACTATGAACTACTTAAACGATATGTTCGTATTAGTTCATTGAGAAAATTTTAATTTCAGGGAAATAAATTTTATTTGATATTGTGATAGCTATTTCTACAATTAAAATTATGCTCACAGTTTGTTTACTTTAAACAACTTAAAATTATCAGAGGCTCCCCAACAAATGCTATTAAAAGCAAGCTCTGATTCATCCCATTTCTTTCAAACGGGTGAAAAGCTACTTCTGAGTTCACTTAACTCCTTCAAAAGTTACAAGGAGAAAACAATGGAAAAAAAAATATTTTGCTACGTAGCTATACAGCTATATGGAAAATGAAATTATTTGATATTTTTTTATTTGTAGAGATAGCATCGAAGAGTAATATTACCTTATGTAAACTATAAAAAAGTACATTAATTGATGAGTAATGTGGAATATCACATTTAAATCTAAAGACAAGAGAAATTATTTATATACAAGACATATAAATGTTCCCACAACACTAGAATAAAATATAGGTAAAAAATATTCTTTTCATGTAACACACTCAGTATTGCTTGCAGTTATGATCAAAATTTTTGCAACAAGTTTTGAAAATTCACATACACACACTTCCCCAAAACTTTCATTCCACTCATATGTTGATTCTTCGAAATGTGCCTAAATGCTGTTTACAGTTTGGACAACGATGCTCAATATCTTGACATTCAGGAGCACAGCATGGAATTAAACAGCAACCAGCCCAGCAACTAAAATACAAGTCATATAATTAGTTGAAAGAAATTGATATGCTAAAAAGAAAAAAAATGAAGATGATTTTGACAAAAAAGATGGGTCAACACCATAATCAGACTTCATCAAATACATGCTACACAGCATGATTGTTAATATTTATTTTTGTATAAAATAGTTAAGAAAATATAAAAAAATGTTATGCCTTAAATTAATATACTAATTACACAAACTTTCATAAATGACTTTCCATAACCATTTTTGCACAATTAAAAATGCGATTTGCAGAGAAGTTAACCAATTATTAACCAATTTATTAATTAACAATCAATATTAACTAATAAATGCAATTTCAATAATGCACTGAAAAGTTGTATTTTTTATTTGAATTTAATTAGTTTCGATTATATTGTCTTTAATTTATGATTTCTTATTTTAAATATTTTGGTACTTTCAAAACAATTTTCTCTGAAATTTATTCCTTGGACCCCCCCCCCTCACAAAGTTATTGAGCCCCAAAGCAATTGCCTACTTATCCTTATGGCTATAACTCTCCTGTTGTGACTAGAAGGCTTTTATAAAAATCTTGGAATTTAAAGGAACTATTACACTGGAATGTAAAAGAATCATCATTTTAACATATTTGACAATCACCTCAAAAAATTATTATTTCAAAAACAATTCTGAAAACCCAGTGTGAAGGAAAATTAAATATTTTTTTCAAGATTCATATCCATTCCTTTTTAGCAATTACAATACATAAAATCCTAGATATCAAAACCTGAAACACAAGGAAGAAATGAACCTCTGAATAACAGTAATGTAATAGAGAAATTTACCCTAAAAGTAAAAGACCACCAGCTAACAGCCAAGTCAACAGTCCTGGTAGAGCAGTAGTTTCAGACATAACATGAGCTGAACAATGAGGACAAGTGACTTGCATTGGATAGGGACCACATTGTTGAACACTTAACACTGTAACAGCTTGAACTCCAGCTAAAAAAAATATGTATTGAAAAGTTTTTAATTAGCCTTTATTATAAAAATTAAAATTTTCTAAATCATTGAAAATACTATTAAATGGAAATGACAAATTATGTTTAGATAAAAACAGATAAGAGAACACAAATTTAAAAAAAAAATTAATGAGTTCAAATTTATTAATAACATTATAGAATCAACAGGCATGTAATAAGTTAAGTCATAAAATTTTCAAAGCATGGCAATTAATATCAAGCAAGGTTCCATTACAATTTGTTTCATTAAAAGTTTTTCACAGCATTGAAGTTATTTTTCAAACACTCACTTATGTAACATGTTCAAAGTTGATAAATTCTTTTTCTTTCCCTTAATTTTCAATACCTTGCATTGATATCAATATGATATATATTTAATAATTTGATAATTTGATATCAAATTAATATCTTGCATATTCAAATATTGTTTGCTTTTTTTACCAAAATGTTGTTCAGTGAGCAACCTGACAGATGATTTGAAGCAGTCAGAGAAATAGTTTTTGTACATTTTAAACATTGTTAGAAGATCTATTGTTTGATTTTTTGATAATATTCATCTCATTAACACATTTTCTTGAAGCTAAGATGTTTTTTTATTAAAACTTATTCTTTTTATAACTGTTAAATAAATTCTCATACTAAACCTTGATTTTAATCCCTGGGTAGCTCTTAAAATTCTATGTATTCTTTTGTTGCATTGTAATCGCCTTTTATTAAGATTTATTAAAATGAGAAATTCATAAAAAAGACTCGAATGCAAATATTTTAATTATTTTTTCGATTGAATCCTTTTTTAAAAATTTTTATAATTATAGGTGTAAAATGTTTTTAATGCTTGAAATATTGTAAATTTAGAATTTTTGTGACTGAATAGACTGAGGGAAATAAATTGCTTTACATAATTGGAAAAAATATCCCATTATTGGAACTTTTTAATGCAGCAATTAAAGGGTTTTTATGCAAAAAGGATATATGTCCAATTATTCTACTTCGCAGAAAGCCATTAAAAACGGCTGAAAATTATAAATTCCAATGAGACAGACAGCTCCATCCCTTGAGTAACGCGAGAACTAAGATTGGACTTCTTGGTTCTCGCGTTCTTTTGGCACCGAATGAACAAGGATATTTTTTTACAATGTGACAGTGCATGTAACTCTAAATTTCTCCAAATTGAAGCTACATTCTTTTTGCAGCAAACCCTGCGATTCTCAAGTATTAAACTAGGAACAAGGCTATGAACTCCTATGCATTTGTGACTTCAGCAGTTATATGACTTGCTGATCTATTCGATTACAAAGACATTTTTTTAATATAGCTATATTAAAAGATGATGCTTATAGTTAGTATGAAAGGAAAAAAAATGCAAATTATATAAAAAATGTTTTTAAAAAATTGTTAAATTAAATGCAAGAGCTATTTCTTGGAAATTCGAGAAAAATTTGCATAACAGTACTGTTTGATTTTGAATAGACAATCCACTACTGGATGGAAGAATTTTTAAGTAATTCGTGTTGCTAAGTGAGGCAACGAAATTAAATTACATTAAAATTATGTCGAGCACACATACAAACAGAAACATTTAACTGATAATATGGAAATCCTTGCGATTAGATAAGCTGTTTTAAGAGTAAAATTTTAAATTCCTTGTTAGCCACACAATGCACTAATAGCTAAGCACTTGGCACTGAATTGCTTAAGGCCTCAGAGATTCGCATATGCACACAAATACATTATGATTTGTTAGGATTAGATTTTAAAACAAAACTATTTTACTATTTTAAAGTACTGTAATTAAAATTTCATCAATAATTTATGCATTTTAAAATTATTACTTTATTTAAATTTTTTCTATCTATTTAGTTAATCTTTATTAATAATCAAACTTTTCTAAATCTCAAATGTTAAAAAATTTGAAAATCAAATATATAATTATTTATACGAAAATTATAAAGATAATTTTAGTATTTTCTGGAAAGGGGAGGGAAAATATATTTGTATTTTACAATGCAAAATGCCTTTCTTTTGAATTATTATCAAATACAAAGTAATTATCTACACAGAAATCAATGAATAATAAAGCTCAAAAAGGGAAATTATATATTATATAAATTTATATAAAGTATGAATGGTTCGATCTTCAATACTAATGAAGATAAATGTGCGTGCATCTGTCGGGAATCTACAGAACACACTGTAGAATTTAGAGTAATCAAATAAAGTTATGTACTTGGAAACTTTTTTCTTTTAAAAAAAAGTTTTTTTTTTATTACTTAAAAATTAATTCAAATTTCGATATTTTTGGTCAATAATTTCCAAAAGAATAGTCGCACAACAATTATTTTCATGCCAATTCAATGTATAAATATTTATATCTCTAATAATAATGGTTTAAGTAATGTATGATGCTTAATACATTTTTATAATCTTTTTAACTGTCGGAAAAAAAATAATCGCATAACAATCATTTTCATAAAATTTCAAAGCATGAATATTTATCTCTCTAATAATAATGGTAAGTATTGTATAATATTCAGTATATTTAAAAAAAAATTTTAACTGTTGTCAAAGTCGTCCAAGGAGAAAGTCTTTTGTATTCTCCACGTAATATAAAGGGAAGTCTATAAACAGGCTCTAGAAGAAGAGGAAGGGATGTAGAGGTGACATTTTAACGAGGAGGAGAATAGAATACTGTGTGGAAAACTTTAATTCCCGACCCACTACTTCTAGTACTCACGAATTTTGACTGAATCTCAAATAACATGATTTTAGCTGGAAAAAAATTTCAATCTATTAACCGAGCCTACGGTTACTAGAAATCGATCCGAATCCACTCTTATAATCGCGGGTCTACAAAGGGAAGATTTCGTGATTCATTCACTGTCAATAAGTTTTTCATATGAAATCGATATATATATATATTATGAATTTATCTATTAATATTGAGCTTCACTACATGTGTTTTTTTAAGTGAGATTTTATAAAAAACTTTTAATTTCATTTCAAACTGCAAGTTGAACTATCTTTGAATTTATTCATTTAGGAAATCACAAACAGAATGGTACAAATAAGGAAACATTAAATTAAAGTAGAATTTAAATATTTTTAATGCATATAACTGTTTTATTTTATAATAGCATAACTATATAAATATTTTCAGATTGCACAAGATAAAATTTTAATCTAATATCTTTTAAATTTTAAATAACACCGCATTTTTTACATTTTTATACTTTTCCCTGGTAGTAGTAATAAAAAGTAAAAGAAAAAAAAATAATAAAAAAATAAATAAGACAACAATTCAACGTAACTGGTACATTTTTTTTTCAATTTGTTTATTTTATTTTATTGAGAATCACCTGTTATTGAACATTTAATGTTGACTTCTTTTAAATTGCTTTAAATTTTATTAAAGGTATGAATTCATATAGGAAAAAAAATGTTCAAAAAAACTGACCTGCAAAGCAATTTTACTCTGATCTATAGATAGATACAAAATTAGAATATGTGGAAATTTCCAAAAATATTATATAATAAAACAAATATATGGAGTAAGATTTTTTTTTAATAATAATTCATAAACTGAAAATATCTTCATATTGTAATAAAAATATCTCAAATTTTAAGAACTCACAATTAGTATTTCTGATGAAACAAAGTACATAAAAAAACTAGGAAATTTATAAAATACAGGAGCATGGATCCAAAAATTTAAAAACCTAGTCCATTTTTAAAAGTTACGATTGTTCAAGTGAAATTTTTTTAATGAAGTGAATTAAAAACATTTAGTTATTTTTAAGTACACCATATTTATAAATTGGCATATAAAAAAGCAAAATTAATAAAATAAATTAACAGAAAATAAGTTGATGAAATATTTATAGCCAAATATGCAACAGTAAAATGGTATTTTTTAAAATGCATCAGTTTAGTATATCAATTTATTATAAAGGAGTTCGTTAGTACAAAATCATGTAATGTGCAGCAGAATTTTTTACACCTCTTAATTAATGAAAGTTGATCAAAAAACCCATACAATCTTATTTCTTTAATGCACTGTGTTCAAATCTGAAACTGCTTTAGATAGGCAATGCTTCTCTAACGTTTTTGGATATTCAGATAGCAATGCCCTATTACTATCATTTATAAGCATTAGAATATAACTTTTTCGACAATATTTCTTACATTCAGCTTTATCTTAAAGGCTTAATTGCAACTATTTTTTTTTAATTACTACAGAAGTGTGGTTTTAAATAACAATTTGATATGTTTTTAACTCACTAGTAAATGAGTAGAAATTTAACATGGCAGATTTTGGCATTTCAAAAAAGACAAATGTCTGAAATAGCTAACTTAAACATAAGAGATTATTAGGAAATACATTAGCCTTATTTATTGAAATGATTCATTATAATGAGAACTGAAGTTTCTGAAAATTGTTAAAAATGAAAAATCCTCTTTCATTCAAAATAATTAAGATGAAATCTTCAAAAATAAAAATGCTTCCTTGAATTTAATGTGACATTCCCAAATAACAGATCAGAGAAATGAAATTTCTCTCATTCCCAGTGTAAGATTTTAGTGAAGGATACAAGTTGTAAGAGAGTGGGTAACTTACGTAAGGACTCAAAGTGACTGATCTTAACTGCTTTGATATCTTGCCGGTGAATTGTAAGAAAAATCAAAGGTATTCGCATAATACAAAACTAGGGCGTTACTATAATGCAATAAATGTATAAGTGCCTTTTAATTTGTTTTCTACAGTCCAAATGTTGCTTAACACTTAAGAAAAGAAGAAACATTTTATTAATCTAATCATTTCTTTTTGTAGCAATAAATTTTTAAGATGCTCTAATCTATTATATGCCATTATTAATGATTAAAGACAATCTAATAAAAAATTTCATATCTGCAGTTAACAATCTTTAACAGGCTTACCTAACCACAGAAATATCCTAGAGGAAGAGTTTATTATTGTTACGATAATAATATGGTAATAAGGCTAATTAATTGGTATATATATATATATATATATATATATATATATATATATATATATATATATATATATATATAATCGAACATATGGAAAAACTTTTTAAACAAACGGAATCTTAAAGTGTTTTGCATGAATTTACAGCTTTTGAAAACTTCTTCATGTGTTCACTATAATGCCTACTTTTACTATAATTCTTACTTTTAAAAGAAATATGAGTTATTTAGCTTGAAGAAATGAAAATACAAGCTTTAAGTTTAAAAATATTTACTTTCAAAATTTATATGAAGAAATTTTCTCCTAAAAATACATTTTAATTTTAAAAAATTACTATGTATATTGCTGATTACTTTCATTGAAAAATACTAGTTTTATTTTAAATAAGTATTTATTTTTTTACCAAAAATAACAAATAATAAATATTATTTATAGTCTGGTAAAAAAAGTTAACTCAACAAATTAAATAAATTTAAATTCACATGCACAATATTTGTTCAATAGTCAAGTTTAATAAGTAAAAAATCTTTTTCACTTGTTTCATCCATTATTTCATTTTTTTAAACAAAATTTCAATAAATAAGTGAAGATCTATTTCCAATAAATCAGTGCAATATATTTCGTGTGAAGTTTTATTCTTCCTTTTCTATTATCCTTCATTATTTGATGGTACAATTTTTTCCCTTGCTGTCTTAAAGGTAAATAATAATTGCAAATAATTACTTACTGTATATAAATTTGAAATTAAATAATTAAGAAATTAATTATTTTCCATTATTTTTATGGTAAAGTGAAGAAAAAAATCACCCCCCCCTCCAAGTTAGGAAATTTTTGCCACCCCTTTTGATGAATGAACATATCAGATCCCCAAATATCAATGAAGAAAAAGGTGTCTGTGTTCAGTTAGAAAATTATATTTTTTAGAACTACTTAAATATAAATAACTAAAATAATACATGAAATATTTTTTACCTAGAATATATAAATCTAAGAATATTAATAGAAAATCCCCTTTATTCAATGACATTCATTCATTCACAATTTTAAGTACCAAAATTGTTACACCTAATATTAAATGGAATTCGTCGTGTTGCCAGAGATATCTTGAATACACACATACCATGAAAGAAAATAAATGCTTTGTTTTGAAAGATATGGCTAGCAAAATTTCATTTGCTAGAATCGTGTATCATTGCACATAATTAGAATTTGTATATTTTCAGTTGGGCATCATTTATTCAACTACATGTCATTCTTTGCACTACTACAGTTACATTTACTTCAAACAATGGAATTTAATATGTGAAGCATCTTTGCACAGTTGTTATTACATGGATGCAGTGTGCTTAGTAGTTAAATAATTAATGAATTCATTCATTGTGAAGAGAGAATGTTCATTACTGTAACATTACTAATTTATGTCATAAAAAACTGTACAAATTTAAATGTTGATACTGAACAGTTATTCTGCCTCATTGCAGGTCTGTATATTCTAAAATTTTGGTTTCCATCATTGAGCAGTTATCACTGCATCATTGCAGTTATTTTGGTTTAAAACAAATTATTGTTTTTAATTATGTTATGCATCAATGCACATTCTATTGCAAATCAAGTTTCCTGATCAAATGATTGATACAATTTATAACACACAGCTAATTCTTTTAAAGTTTCAAAATCATCCAACATCGTGTAACTGACAATATTGCTCCCAATCACGAAATGAACTGAACCTGAATTTCGCGATCAGTTTTGTTTTCGGAAATTTTACAAACAAGCTAAAGGGGTTGATTCAAATTATCGTAATAAGGTGTCTTTTATTTTTTGATAATTTAGATAAAGACAGTAAACGATCCCCCCTAATTACATAAGCTGAGTTACTCCTTTAAATTCATTTGGAATCATTTTCATATTAAAAACTCTTTATAATGTAGAGAAAATGGATTCCAGCCTTTTACTTTTTTGAGAATCATTAGAATGCGAATACTATGAATGAAGTTTTTCAAGCAGTAATTATTCACATTCTCAGAAATACTTCTTGAATTGGAATTGATTCGTGCTCTTCCTACTTTCGTTTTCTCTAATTCTATTTCTAATTCTTTTCCGAGTTTCGCTTTTTCCAAATAGAATATTTCTCGTTTTAACCGAGATTCTAAATCTACTGAGATTCCATGCTCCAGTTTCGCTTTTTCTAATTCTTCTCTTTATTTTCTCGCATTTACTACTGAATTTATACAAAATCTTCCGCCTAATTTTGGATCATTTTTATTGGCTTCGCTATCGAAAATAATATTCTTTAGCTCAATTACTTTCATTTCCAGAGTTACCGTTTCTCCGAGTTTCTTCGCCGATAATTTTAATTTTGTAATTTCCTAGCATGACGAAGCATAAGCTCTAATTTGTTTTTTTGCCCAATTATATTTAATTACACAATGCTCTGACAATACATGCAAAAGAAAGTTGCCTACCTTCAATGAGCATTCCCAGGTAATCCGATTTCCTTGATAATCCTTATTCACATCGGATCATACTCTGCCTGCTACGCCACTGTAGCATTCGTGGCCTCGTGTATGTGAAAATGCGATTCTAAAAAATGCTATGGTTTTCACAATAGACATTTATTGAAAAAACAGACGGGACGGTACAGCAACACACAAACTCAGAACGAAATTATGGTGATATAATTTTGAAGGTTTTCGCAAGTCAGCATTCCTTTCACACTTAAAAATATATTGTTTTTTTCACTCAGTTGCCTCCATGCATTCAGGGGCCAGCTAAATCGTTCTCAAAGGAGCTCAACTCAGTCTTTCACTTTTTTTCTGATCTCTCTCCAACCGACCAGAGATAGAAGTACCCCCTCTATCCTCGGGAAAGGGAGCAGAACATTACAATCATCTTAAATTCTTTTATTTTAGTTCTGCTTTTTATTATTCAAAATGAAAAGTATAAGTTTGAAAAAAGTGATACCACAAACTGGCATGATTTGTATGATTGAGAAGTAAATGTGTGTCCAATTATATATTATATATATATATATATATATATATATATAATGCTTTTAATTTTTTGCATTTTATTATTTATTTGATATATGAGTTCAGATATGATCATTGTATTTTATTTAACAATTTAACAGAGATTAGATTTAAATTTATGAAGTGGTTGAGCACTATGCCATCTACAGAAATTACCACATTCCAGATGCAATTAAATGTTTGTGCTTCACAATCAACTTTGTTCAAAAGAATAATTTTCAACTCAATTTATGTTCTTGGCAATGATAGAAGAAAACAATTTTACATGTTAATGAAAGAATAAGAAAATTAAACAACAATTTATTTTGCTCCATTTATGTAAATGAAACTAAAAATATTTTATATTGCTACACTAGTCTAAAATGTAAGTTTTCTCTTATATCCTTCATACAATTCTATTTTAAAATTGAACTAGATTTGAATATTTTTTACTGCTATATTTATAGCAGTTTACTTGATTGAAAGGTAACACAGATGATGTTTGTTACATTTGATTCAACTAAGATTATTGAAAAAATATAATTGTAATATTCTGAGAATCTCCCAGATAATTGCTACATCAGTAATTAGATTTATAGCCTTATTTTTTTAATAGTATTTTTGAAAGTGAGATAAAAAAAAATTTAATCTTGCAAGTTTAATTAACTGAGGCTTTAAATCTCTTAAAGCCTTAATTTACTTGTATTTTATGCTCTTAGTACTATTCTCATCAATGAAGCTTAAGTTTATTCTTTGATTTCATTATGTTGCTTAAAACTTGCTGATTCTAAGATTTGAAAGTTCTATTTAATTTACCTTTGTTCTGATAGCTAAAAACATTTTTGTTATGATTAAAATTAGTTTAATATTTATCAATGTCAGATATTTCTGAGCATTTATTTTGTATATTAAAAAATTGGAATGATTATTTTTTATTGTTATAACCGTCTTGGTTCTGCATTAAATAAATAAAAAAGATGTGCATTTAGGTGTTTCTTTTTACATTCTATAAAATTTTGAATGTCTGTGTTCATGGTACTATTGCTGCTTCAAATATGAGAAAGAGTATAATATTTTTAAGATGCAATCAAGTTTAAACTGCTTGAATGTTTTGTGGAATCTTAATTTATGTTAGTCTTGTTATGTTAATCACAATTAGTATTAGAACATTTCATGGAAATTTTCAAAAAATGGTTGAGCAGGGAAGTATAAAAAAATATTTACTTGGAATTCTTTAATGCAAATAACAAAAATGTATATTAGAATATTATTTTAATCCAGAGATTTTAAATAAAGAAAATTTTATAGAAAATCCTCTTTAGTCATTCATGGGTTGTAATAGGATTTTAAGTACCAACTTCACTAATATATCATACAAAAAAAAGTTAATATTTAAAGCAGTTGAACACTAGTTCATAAGAACAATGTTTGTCCATTTGGTTTAATAAATGTGAATTTGATTGAATAGAATTTTGAGAATAATTTTAACTCACTTGAGTTACTAAAAAAGATAATACGACTTTTTTGAAGCATCATTTCAGCTTGGCAAATTCTCAGCCTTTAATCTATTTCTAAAGAGGCTACAATTTCAAATTGATGTTATTTTCAGCTCTTGAAAGTTAATTTACAATTTCACAACTTATTTCTTAACTCATTAATTATATGAAATGAATTAAGGCCAATGACATTGAAAAATTCCATAGCATGAATTTGATACTGCTGACTTTATGATTACCACAACTTTTAATAAAAGACATCAAAATGCATAGTTAGTTATGTTTTAGTTATTACTGTTTACATGTTTAGTTATTGCTGTTAAAAAATGTAAAAAAATAACCAGCATTAAATATCAAAAGAAATCATAAGAACAATAATATTACGAAAAAAACATTTATAATTTTAATAATAAACTATATTCTATTAGCACTACATACCCTGAGTACCAGTAGGAGCATTTACAACAACAGTTTGCGAGGAAGGTGGATAATACCCTGTAAGATAACATTAAAAAAATAATAAGAATTATCAGTTGTAAAACAGAATTAAAGAAAACTTATAAATCATGAGAAGGAAATTAATTCATACATATTGCACCACCATTTATTCTGATCAGTTTTATTATTATTAATTTCATTCTTTTATCTGACTTCAATGACACATACAATCGACCTCAATGATAAATGCTTTTTAAAAAATATTTAATCCTACATTTTTTAGAAACTGCTTTAAACAACATTATTTCAAATTCAAATTTTTACTTAAGCATTGAAATTGAATTAAAAACTGAAATCTGATGAACATCAAAATTTTCTTTTTTAACTTAGGTTGAATAATTTTTTCCCTGAGAAGGAATTATAATTAGCTTTATGAATTACAGAAAACCATGCCCTTAAAATATCGAGCCTTTATTTTATATTATTTCAAATAATGTTTGAAGATTGTCTAAAAATGATGGCTTCATAAATAAATTAAAGGCTCTACATATCAGAATCTGTACAAATAAGGATCTTGAAATGAGTAGCCACTGACCAACAAGCCTTTGTTTAGTATGAGGCAGTCGCACTCCAAAGGAATAAATATAGTAGCCTTGGACGACGTTGGTATGGAGAGCATGAAGAATATATAAACTATCTGAAAAAACGTGGCAGTGTGTGTGTGTTTTACAAATATATAAAACTGTTTCCATAAACAAACAAAAAAATTACAGAAAAAAACTGACTAACTCAAGAAAACTTGCATACTATATCTTTACATAACAATATTTTGACAGCCAGTTGTGGGATAAGTAAGAACAAGCCTTAAACAGCTTGTAACAATATCAATGCCATAATGAAGGATAGGATATGGTAATTTTCTGGCACAAGATCCTTTTCTAGTAAAGATAAACAATAAAAAATGCAATAATTTATTTTGCATATTGATAATATTGTATAAATATGATGAGTTTAAAAAAAATAGAATTAAAAATCTTGCATAACAAGTCAATGTTAATGTGAATTTGTACTGACATTGAGCTATCTCAGCAAAAGTAGGAAAATTATTCTTGTTATTCAAAGAAATATGATAACGCTCCATCTAAACTTAATTTTGTCTTTTTACATACATTAAAAAATACATTGTTTTTGCATTAATGATTAGATACTGCTGTCTTAAATATAAAGTCACATATAACAGATGATGGTAAAATTAGCTGTAAACAATAACGATGCTAAAGAAAATAAAAATGAATAGAATGAAAATTTATAACCTTATGTGGAAATATATTCAGATTTAAGAAATCTCTGTCAAGAAATCTGTAGTAGGAGGAATCAGCAACAAAATTCTAATCCTAAAAATAATGTAAAATCTATGAGAATGAAATGCAGAATAGCAATTTCTTTGTTTTGAACTAAGAAGATGGTTGGATAAAATAAAAATGAAACTATACTTGATCAGCAAAATGAGGTAATTTGGAAGAGTCGAAAACAAATATTTGCTCACAAATATAATACAAAATTTATGAGAAAGAATAGAATGAAACTCAATACAGTGCAATTTTTTCCTCAGTCCTAAGGAGGTATTTTAGTAACATCAGGATGGAGACAGATGAATAGTATGATGAGATTTCAGTTTGATATAATGTGAAAACTTAAAATATGTCATTTAGACTCAAGTAACTTCCTTGCAACCCGATCATAACTCTGAAGTATATTGTTCTTTTTCTTAAAGTGGCTTTAAATTAAAGAATTTTTTAATTCAATAATTTCTCTTAATTCAATTTCTATCATATTTGAAAAAAAAAATGCTCATTACAAAATCAAAAATAAACTGGACAGTAGATAAATAATTAATTCAATAAAAAAATTTATTGCAGTTAAAATTCTAATCATACATATTAAGTTTTTAAAAGCAAATGAATATCATCAAACCTTCAAAACATTAAGCCATTTTTCATTATTATATAATATACAAAAGTTAGTAATGTAGTTATAATTTAAAAAATATTATGCTTCACCCATTAATTTTTAATATGCACATAATGCATACAATCATGAATATATATTAATATATTTATGTATTCATAATTGTATATATTAATTTATATTCTATATTTATGTATTCATAATTTTTATGTTAATTTATATTATATATTTATACAATCATTAAAGATACATTTATGCAACCACATTTGAGTAAGGCTTAACTAAAAAATACCCTCTTTTTCAACTTATTTTATAGCGCATTTCGAGCTTATAAAAGTACTAAGATTATTTTTTTTTTAAGTTAAGCAAGGTAGCAAGATATATAAACAGATTAGTGGGCTGAATTGCAATCAGTGATATCTGGTGATGGAAATCCTCTTAAAAAACCTTCGAAGAACTTTTAATTCCATTTATGATTATATTCAATATATATATATATATATATATATAATTCTTATAATTAAGGCAGGTTTATTTCATTAAGCATGAGATTCTTGTAAGAAATAAAAAAAATAAATTAAATAAATAGGGTAGCCATCACATCAGCCGTTTGAATTTCCCTGATATTTCCAAGTTTTTAAAGGAAAAAAACCAAGGAAATTTCCTGAATTTTTCAAGAGAATCTAACAACCTGAAAATGGTGATTTATTTTATTTCCTTTGTTTATTGAACAATATATTTTAACTGTATGTGAAAAATTCTTCTATCATTTAATTAAAATCAATATAAAAGAAAAATATTAAAAGAAAAAATTCATCATTTTCAATAATTGAGTTTCAGATACATTTCAATAACATAAAACTCTTTTTTTCTGCAAATATATTAACCAACAATAGGCGATGCATTATCATCTACATTGACTTTTAGCTGACTAGTCATATATCAGATTTGTTTGTCAGATTTATTCATGCAAGATCTAACATAAAAGCACATGCTTATCTATATATCAAGAATGAAATTACTTGTTTCCTTCCATCAGGTTCTCTCCTATCCATAGTGTTCATCAACACACAAATTAGAACAAACTAATAATTTTATTAGATGAAAAATTATGAACAAATTTATGTTTGCGTAAAATAAAAAAAATTATCAAAATTGCATTACCTTTTAGCCCAACAACTACAGTTTAAAAAAAAAAAACATGCTTGCATATTTGTTGAATGCTAACCCCATAAATAGCAAAAAGAAAGTGGAGAATTTGATTTTATCAGCCAATTAATTTTACTGCATGAAAAAATATATTTTAAAGGTATAAATGTTCAAAAAAAAAGCATGAAGGAATTTTGAGCTATTGGTTTTGTATACATTAAAATGTACAAGAAAATTCTGCCCTTTCCATTTTTTAAATTTGAGTAAATTACAAGATAAATGTATCCCTATCATGTATTAAACAGATGAATGTATGTTTGATATTAATTTTGTTATGTATGGGGAATTTAAACAAACACAAAATTGAACAAAAATGCTAAAGGAAAACATTGGCAATAGCATGTTGTCCATAAGATCTACCCATATGAAGAATTTAGTAAAAGATCAGTATGCACGATGTTTAAAAATAAATGTAAAAAATTCTTTAAAGAAAATATTAGCAATGACACCTAGCACTTCATAATTTAATAAAAAGATCTGTAAGAATAAAGGAAAATAATTACTGAAAAATGCTTATTTAATTACAATACATTGTTTTGAAGTTATAACAATAGGTCGATATTTTATATCCAGTTTTAAAAAGTTTTTAGAATTAATATTCAAACTTTATGTTTTTGTAACATGTGAAATGATTGACTTAATATTAAAAGGAAGAAAATGAATATATATCCTCCTAAATAAGAGGTATATTAAAAGACTTTCTTAAATCCATTAAAGAAAACAATAACTGTCTTTATTATAAACAGAATAATTAAAAACAATGAAAACAAATTAAAGTTTAAGATTATAACAATAATAAAAATAAAGTTTAAATTTATAACAATTGACCTTGGCTACCTCCTTCCACAAAAAGCAAAATCAAACCCATTTTCACTAATTATAGCAATAATTTGATGTCTTAGGAAAAAAAGAAGAAAAAAAAACCTTCTGGGAATATGTAACGATATAAATATATGCAATAAATTAGATACGATGGTTAATCTGTTTTTTTCACTACAGCTTCAAATGTTGATTTAACCAATATTGTTGCATTTTTGTACCTAAACTATTTTAGCTAAGGTTATTGCTAGCTACAATTGCGACTCAATCTAAAAATGGTGAACTAATGAATTATAATGCCATCAAATTATTACTGCAATACTAAAAATAATACAAGAAAACAAGATTTTTTTTAAGTACTTAAAAAAAAAAAGTGCATAGAAAAAAGAAGTAAGGAAAATAATAAACTGATTCAGAAACACAGATAAGGCAACACATTTTCAAACAACTTAATTTTGTGCATGAGAGTTGTTCTTTGAAATAGCAGGGACTTCTAAAACAATAATAATGATACTATATACTTGAAATTTCAATCCCTCATAAATTTAAATATCCCTAAACCTGGTGCAAAATGCAGAAACATGGAATATCTCTGTTTCTGATTTTTGTAAATAATTAATTTTTATTAATTGACAACAATGCTTTATTCTATTTATGACAAAATGCTGAATTGTTGTTTTTGATAATAATTATTGATTTATCAAAAAACCTCCAGTTTTAGAATAAATTTCCCCTGATTTTTCCTCATTTTCCAGAATTCCCTGATGGTTTCTGGTTTTTCTGGTCAACTGGGCACCTTGATTTTTGTTATTATAATAGAAATTATTTGTTTATTAAACATAACTAGAAATGATCCTTTCCTTATAATAAAATATGAAGTTTGTTATGCGTTCATGAAAAATAAAAATAATGGTGTCAGCATACAGACATATTCATAAAAATATGCAGTAGAATATTTATTTCCTAATTTTCCCTAACTTCCTACCTTCTGCAACTTCCTACCTGCAAGCAATATTCTATAAGCAGACATGTAAAAATTTTAGCTTACTACTAGGAGAGAGACTTTTGACCTGTTTAAAAGCAACAACTATCAATAAAATATGAAATTAGGAAGCATTTATTTTTTTCATACTTCTTGCTGCCAGCAATTTTTTTATATTTTTACAAGAAAAATATTTGATACAAGAACTGCATTATCAATTGCATTTGAACACCAAATTAAATTTTTTAAAAGTTGTTGACAATTTGAAATTTCTCAATGGATCATTTTAGAGGAAACACAGAAAAATACAGGAATGCACTGAAATTTCGCGTAGTGACATAAACTGATCTTGTCCATTGGTTTATGACAAAATTTGATTTTGCTGTCATTTAAAAATTTTAAGCACTAATTTTGATAATTATAAGGCATATTAAAAATGGTTTTCAAACAACAATTATGTGTATGAAGTATATAGAATATCTAACATTTCTATAACAGAAGGATTTTAGATTAATACACATACATTTTTCAAGATATAAAATAAAATTCACAATTTTATATTAACATTATGAGGTGAACATTTTATCTTATGATTTTGAAAGAATTAAGCCTGAACTGTTGAAATTTGGTTTATAGGAACAACTCTTAAAATTCAGGGAAAAAAATTGTCATATAAAATTTTTTAAGCAGATTAAAAAAAGGTTTATATTGACATAGAAGGAAAAAAAAAACATTTCCTCTTTATTTACTATCTAGAATTCAGCAAGACAAAAATTATATATATAAGGGGGGGGGGGGGTAAGAGATATTACCTCTCCTGCTCTGTAACTGCAAATCATACAAAATGAAGGACTCAGGTAAAATAAAGTGCAAAAGATTTTTATTATTGTGATGCAAATCATTTAATGATTACTTAACAAAAAAACAATACAAAGCAAGATTTTAATTAATTCCTTTTTACCTATTCAAATATTTGGATATTAATTTCTGCAGATTTTTCAGCTATAAGTTTCATGGAGCTAAAGGACCTAATCCATAACAAATAAGATACAGCATTTCTGTATGACCTAATGTACATTTTTTTATGTTTAACTTTCAGTGAAATTAAAGAGAAAATATTTCTAATATATCATTGAATGAATTAAAAATAAATGTGACATAACAAATTTTAATGAACATAAAAATTTGCTTTTAAATGACTGTTCTTAAACTAAAAAGTTCGAAAGTTATGCATTTTCAGACATTAAATCTGGTTTTTAGATTCTAAGTCCAGCATCAATGTTAACTTTTTTGAACTAGTATGCATTTTGCACTTTTTGGCATGATTAGTAAGTGTCTGCTTTCCCATATTACTTAGGCTTATTGTCTTCTAATGAAATGAAAAGAATGCAATAAATTGATTGTGTGAAACTTCTTGAACACCTTCAGCAAAATCAAGATTGATTTTTATATGAAACCAATTTGTATTACATATGGATTTTAAGTAGCTCACTAATTTAAATATTCTCTAATCTACTTTGAATAAGTTGACAGTTTCTCAAATAACAAAGTACTGAATAAATTTCATAGTAGATTTATCTTAATTTTTGGAGACAAAATATTACTGAAGCCTTTATCAATAAAATTGCACCTGAAATTTCATTAAAAATTATATTTTTGATCAAAATAACTTTGCTTCCTAAAAGATGACCAATAATCTGCAAAAATTTTAACCAATTTCTAGCACTTAAAAGAATCCAACATCAGAAGTTAATAGTTTTTACAATGTCATATGCACAATAGAAATTTTCATTAAAAATAATTGCTAAAAATCTAGAAAATCCATTAGCTGCAATAAATAAAGAATTAAACTATCGCTAAGCAATAATAAAATAAATATCTTCAAATAGCCATCCAGTGGATAATGAAATCCTGCTCACCTGTGCAATAGTCTTTTTTCCTCCTCATTTTAAAAGTTATGTTAGTGAAATTCATTTTTATATTTACTTTTATTACTTCTTTCCAAATCTATTAAAACCAAATTTAAAAATCTTCAATTATAACCACATCTCATGCTTAAAAAGTGATTTAAATTTTTAAAAACAGTTTAATCAGTGAAAAAAAATGGAAATTCTTAATTCGCAATTGTAAATATATCACGGAACATCATTGTCAATTTTTATCAAATTCACTCTCAAGAAATAACATTCAAATGGAATGCATTTAATTAAACTAATCAATAACCTCATAATTAATTCCTAAAAATATTAAAATATGGTGTTTTGATAAAGCATGCACAAAATTTCAAAATTCAAGTGTATCAGAAAGAGAAAAAAAACTAGTTATAACATTCTACTTTAACAAATATCAAATAAGTAATCAATCCCACTTGATCCAGACTAATAAACCAAATTTAAGAATCAGGGACTCAAGAGAGCATGCACTATTCCTAGTTGATCATTCTCTCAAGTACTAATCAGTTGCTTAACTGCAGTGATCATACATAAAATCATTTATGGTTTTTAGCAAACTATATCACCAAATCACATTTTATCCTTAACTACTATACTTACAAATCCCATTTTATTTGTAGCCACAGTTCTGATAAATAATGCTATTCTTACATTGATTCTAAATGAAATATTTTAATTATGTCATTGAACATAATAACAAAGTATTCTTACCAGGGGCCATTGGAAAAACAGGAACACCACCAGGCGGAGGTGGACCAACAGGAGCTTGAAATATGTTCCTGTATGCAGCTTTTCAAAAAAAATTTAATTATTAGATATCATTAAGCATCTAAATAAATACTAAACACCTGATGAAGAAACTGTATTATCTTGCCATCAGCTTCTATAAAACATGCATATGTCAAAAAAAGCACACATATGTGATGATTTTTCATTTTGAAATTAAAAATTCACTTCCATCCATCTTCTTTACAGTATAAATTTCTTTTCAACATTCCAATAATTATTACCCAGTAAAAATTTCTGAATAATTCTAAATGCATGGAAAATCATTAATACTAACACAAAATTATAAAATCTTGCAGTTACATAGAAAGATAACATGGTGGTCAGCATTTTGGCTGTTTGAATTTCCCTGACTTTCCCGTCATTTCCAGGTTTTTAAAGAAATTCTCGACATTTTTTTAGATGCTTCTACTATCTTCTAAACAATGTTACTTTATTTTCTTTAATTATTGCACATTAAGTTCTTAACTTTATTTGAAAATTTGTTTTATTTTTTTAATAAATTTAATTATCAGGAAAGAGGAGAATCATCATTTTCACTTACTGAATTTGAGATATGCTTCAATTATGCAAAACCATTCCCCTTCCTTCCAACAACTTTAAAAAACACTAAAAAGATGAGTCAATCTTAGATCAGATTTTTAGCCCATCAGTCATATCTCAGAACTGTCTGCCAAATTTATGCAGAAAAAATTCAATACAAAATTATATGCATATTGGCAAAGTGCTAAACAATGATTCGCTTCTTTCCAGGAGAGATCCCACTTATCCATACTATTTACCAAACATAAATCAGAATTGAACAATAATTTTATTAAAAGAAAAAAAAATCCATTTGTAAGTACAAAATGAAATATCTGCATAAAAATAAGAAAAATTCTTCAATTAAATCAAAATTGCTTTGACTTTCAGCTCACAAACTACAATAAAAAAATTAATTGCATGCTGTCTCAATGTTTAAATGTAACATAGAGAAAAAATTAATTTGTTTTTATCATTTTTTTATTGCATAAAAAGGAAAATGTTTTGGAAGAATAAATTTCAAAAAGATAGAATTAATTTTATACATTTTTTTGGCAAACAGTTTTATATACATTAAACAGTATTAAAAAATGGTACTCTTCTTTAAAAAAAATTAATTACAAGAGGCATGTACTTTTAATGTATCAACCAAATTAATTGCTTGCACTTAATATTATTTTTAAATTCTAAAGAATTTTGCTGAATGTATGGAAAACTTTATATGAAGACTTTTTTAATGTTCAAAGAAAATACAAGCAATAATGTCCATTTCACATCATCCATAGCATCCATCATATGAAGGATTTAGTAATTCATGTTCACAATGCTTAAAAATAAACAAAACAAAAAAAGGTTTTACTCAAATAATAGCTATAATATCTGATACTTCATAATTCAATAATGAGATCTTCAAGAAAAGAGAAAAAATAATTATTATAAATTACTTATTTAATTAAAGTCAACTGCTTTGGAATTATAATCATAGGTCAATATTTTACAAGCAGTTTTGAAAATTAATACCCAAAATCTAGAGTTCTCTCATAACACGTATAATCAATTTGACTTTCAAATGAAGAAAAAGATAGGGGACAGCTACATATCTTTAAAAAAAAAGATCTAGCAAAGCTTAAAATCATAACAATAACAGGAGCTAGGCTGTAATTATACTGCTGTTTCCTACAGTATGCAAAATCATTTTCCCTAATTATGCCGATAAATTGTCGTTCTAAAAAAATAAACAAAAACTTTCAGCAAAAATACTATATATTTATACATATATGCAATAAATTAGATATAGTGGTTAATCTTCCTTTTCCATACTATATTTTAGACCATTAATAAAAGTTTGATTTTCATTAGTTGCCAATCATGTATCATTCTACTTATGAAAGAATCCAGAAAATTATCATGTTCAATAAAAACTACTGATTAATAAATTTTAAAAAAATCCAGTTTCCTAATAAATTTCTCTAAATTTTCATTGATTTTACCAGTCCTCCTGGAATTCCCTCATGATTCTCAGTTTTCTGGTCAGAAAATGGATAATGATACCATTATTATTTAAAGTATAATTTAAAGAATCAATACCACCTTTCAAACTTCTATCTCATTAAGAATTGATTTTAACTTCAACTTATACATAAGAGATATTTAAAGGCATTCTAGTCCAAAGCAATCTTCCATTGTCAGATACATTCAAAAATTTTATCTCAATCCATTGCAAATAATAGTTTTAAGCCATTGGAAACAGACTGCTGTAACTATTGTATGAATTTCCGTTCTTGCAACTATCTACGCAAATGTAGAAAATTATAATAATATTATGAGAGGACAAAGTCTAAAATCATTCCCCTGTTAAAATTATTCAACTGTTTAATTACAGAACAATCATTTTATCAATTTGTGTAATAATTTTAAAAATTCAAGACAAAGTATATTCTATAAGTAATTAAATAATATTTTTTTAAACTTTTTTTTATCTTACCAACATTCTGTCCATATTGGCCAGGTGTAGGATATGATCCAGGTTGAGGTGAACTTGAATAAGGAGGTGGTGGCTCAGCATATGATGAATTGATTTTTTCTGTTGACATAGTATTTGAATATCCTCTAAAAGAATAGTAATAAAACAATATATAACCAACTAAGGATCTTCTTAAAATTTCTGCCAAAACAAATTCCTATTATTCTTTATATAATACTAACGTTTTCTGAAACATACGAATGAATCAAAGGCTTAGAACCTCATTCAAGAGAATGCAGAGAATATTACTAACTCTAAACAGACCTATCTAATTAATCTCAGTCTATGCTAACCTCAATATTACTTTGAAATATCTGACTGATATTAAAAGTTAATAAATAAAATTTTGGAGAAACTAAATTATTTATAACAACAACAAAAAAATAAATATTTCAAAAAACAGTTTGAAGAAATGAAAACACAAAAAGTTGGCTTCTTATGGCTGTTTTATAAAAAGAAATTCCATTTATTTATAAATAAATATGATTTTCTTTATAAAGTTTTAAAGAATTCTTCAGATGTTTAAGATTTTTCCCGTCAAACATTCAAAATTTAAAAACCCAATGGTTAGAATGGTGATAGGTAATAGAAATAAACTTTAAATGTTTTTCTCGTAAAACAATACAAAGAACAAAGAATTGAAAAATACTTTAGTAATGTAATAACTCTATTTATTAAATGTCCAAAAATAGTTTATATGCTAAATATTAGAATATGTAGGGCATAAATGATTTACATTAAACATTTCTGACTGAAATATTACTTGTAACAAAACCTATAAATTTCAGAGTATTTGATACACAATTTCTCGACCTTGTCAAAATACATAAAGCATTGATAATTTTTTATTTTTAAATTATAAAATTATATGCATAACAAAAAAATTTTCATTGTTTTTTATTATTTACATTTTAATTTCACTGAATCTCTACAAAAAATATTTTTTAGTAATGGATATTTAAATGGCAATTCATATATTTAATAATATCAGTGGATATATTCTTTAAACATCTTTGAAAGCAATTTTTAACAGAAAATTGATGCAAAATCATTTTGTATCAATGATTTTGTTTTATTCACGATGCATGAATTGAAAAGGCGCGCTTTTTTCGGTAGCATTATTTAACACTTAAATTGGGCAAGGGAAAAAAAAAAAAAGGAATTTCTCTGAAACACACATCAATGCAACTAACATAAATAAAGCTTTCATTTTTAATGCTAATTCTACAAAGCTACACCACAAATGTATGCATGCTAACATTCAATTCTTAACACAAAGATCGCAAATCATATTTTCAATGATAAACCGATTGCAACAAACGCATGCATTAAAGAACAACGTTTACGACAATTCATATTACCTTTAGTATAATCAAACAAAAGTTTTATTCTTTTAATTAAAGTGTCTAATAGGAGTGAGACAATTGTTTTTGCAGAAAAAGATGCCGCAACTCCCTAGCAGAAATGTCAATTCCTCGCTCGCGTGTTTAGTTCTGATTTCTGAATTCAACTTTCCATACACGATCGAAGTTGCAGAATCTCTCTAAAAGCCAAGCATCATTAATATGAAATCTAGATTTAACAGAAATAAATTCGGGAAAAAACAGATTGATACACGTTATTTTAAATAAAATGACAGCAAAATGCAGCCTTCAAGAGCTTACAGTTTTTAAAATACAACAATTCCTAAAACTACTGATGAACAGATTAACTGTACAATAATCATAACCGTAATCACTATTTGTTTTGAAAATTTTTGGTTCTGTTTTGGTGTGATGTAACGAAGCATTCTAATGGTTCTGGTGTAGTCCTTCAGTCCTGTGAAGAAAGTAAAGTTATGGGCCGATTTTTTTTTTCTAATTGGGCATGAAATGAGTAATAAATGTATTATTAATACGTGATCCTTGTTCTAGAAACTTTTATATTTAACATGCTGCATTAAATTTTATTCTGATGAATAGCGATTAAGTGTATTATTTTTTTCTGACATTCGAAATTTTATTTGTTGTTTTATAATTTGAAGAAAATCGAAATAGGAATTATCATTAAGCTTGGTAGACCGTCATGGTTGCTGTATGTTGTCAATTTTTAGTTTTTAAACACTCTATTCTAGATATATAAACTCCATTGACAATATTTTGTTTTGTAGACGTTTTAGTTCTATTATTGGATTTATTTTACATTTATTATTTTCTTTTTGCATCACAAGTTTGGTTGTACTGCATTTTCTTTTTTATTTCACATTGGATTCTGTTTTATGTAATTTTGAGAAAAACCCAGGAGTCCTATATTAAATTTGTACTGTAAATAGTTTTTTAAACTTAGAAAAGACACACGTTCAGTAGAAATAAGTAACATAACTGTTATAAATTGTATTTTTTTTTTTTGAATTATGGAAAATTGTATTATAAATGTCTCTGCTCTAAAAATTTTATATAAAGAGATTTTGATATTTAGGTTTATAATGTTTAGCAAGGGAATTGTTGATTTTCAACCTAGATTTAAAATTAAGATAAAGTTTGACTGAATAATAACTGGAGAAATTATGTTTGATTTATTATTATACAATGCAGTAGCTATAATTCAGCTGTAATATTAATTTGAAATCAAATTAGTATTTGAATGTTAAAAATATTTCTGTCCCTTGTGTTGTAAATTATTTTAAATTTTTGGGACATTTACTGATTAGCTGTTACTTGCTCATTATCAGTAAATTGAATTTTATTCCATACTCTTGTTTATAACATGTGTTAAAAAATGTATTCATTTCTCATTATACTAAGAAGAAATATTAGTTAATTTCCAAGAAATTATTCCCCTACTTCATTCCTTTAAAATCCTATTATTTAAATATTAAATAGAAGTTTTGAGACATTGAAACTGAGTTTTTTATGTTTAATAGTCAATATAAATGTTAGTAGGAAAAATCATATATTATTACTCCCTTTCTGATATCTCTACATAATATCCTCAGTAATAGGCATTTATAATGATACATTAAAAAAGTGAAATATGAAAGTTAAAAGAAGGTAATTCAATATCTATAATAATTACTCTTTTTAATTGAGAAGATCTCTTAGTACTTTGCTCTATACATAATATTTTTTTTAATTAGAAGGCTTAGCGCTTCAATTATTCCACAATTGAAAATAAAATAAAGTTCATGAGATAATAAAAAAGTTATCACTCTGTTGTTTTTTTAATCAATATTGAATGTTATAATATAATAGTTGTTTAAAAAATAAAAACTTGTAATATAAGGTAGCTTTTTATTTGGCATTACTGTTATAGTTTTAGTCCAGATATGTACTGAAATTTTTTTTAATAAAACATACTCAGGCAAGGATCTATAAATATTTGTTGGCTCATTAAAAACAATATATTGTTTTAAAGAAAATCTTACAAAATTAAGGAAATTGTATTTTATTCTTATTCATAGATATTTATAGATATATTTCCATGCATAATGAAAAGTATAAATAATATTGAGTAAGAAAAATTAAAATTTTTATTGAGTGTATAGGTGTTTATCCTTTTCCCTGTGTTTACAACTGTATTTTTTAAAGTGGTATTTTATATTTTTAAAAATATTTCAGAGTCATTTTAGAAAAAGTGAGTATCCTATATATATATATATATATATATATTAAAAATTAGAACATTTTCCTTAATGATTATATATATATATACATTTAATGGTTATATCAACTCTTTTTAATATTTATTTATTATACACAACTCATCATAATTATGAAATTTAAAATAAATTTTTGAATTTCCCAAAATAAAATTAAAACTGTTACAATGGAACTAGTATGGTAACTCACTTAAGTGACTCTGATATATGTTTTAAACAACAAGGCAATCTATCTCATATGCTGCTTTTGTGTTTCCACTTTATCTTAACCTTCAATTCTTAAAATTAAGTACTAAGAGTTATATTTGTTTTATTTTAATTTTTATGAAGATAGTAAAATATCTGAAATTTATTTGCATCTGTTCAAAGTATACTCAAGCATTCAGAGAAATTGTCCATATCTAATAAAGGATTAATTAAAAGTTGTGATTTGAGTAAACCAGGATGGTTTTATATTGTGGTTTTGTTAAAAAATAAATAAAATAAGTGCTTTTTTTAAAAAATTCATATATATATATATATATAATTGCTACAATTAGATTATATTGTCTGTTATAATAAAGATAAGGATAAATTTTACAGAATTAATTGTTGCAAAAAAATTGTGTAAACTTTTTCAATTCTTAATTTCTGTTGTGCAAGACAGTTTTAGAGAAGAGAGAAAAAGAAAAAAAAAACTGTCAATTTGGAATTTTATTGATGAAAATCTATTATCTGAATGCTTTAAAAAGAAAGATTATAGAGGATTTGCTGAACTTTTTAACCAAATTAACATAGAAATGAGATGAATTGAAACAGTTCAGTTCATATCTTGCTTCCAAAGTTATTTTCTGCAGTAACAGAGATGATTCAAAATCAATGGTCCCAATTCACTGCGATTCTTGTAGCTATATATATATATATATATATTATTTTTAGTAAATTACCAATGATGCATATACCTCTTGAATGCTTTTTAGAGTTTTTAATTTGGTTAATTTTTTAAAAATGCTATCAAAAATATTTGAACAAATTGTGTATAATCTGATGCATTTTTTAAAATTTTTGTTAGTAGTTTTTTCTAAGAGGCACTGAGATTTATAATTTTCTTCCAGTAAAAGTGATTTATATTATGTGGAAGACTAATAATATATTTGTAGAATAGGAAATCCATATTACTCTTTGTCTTCCCTTAGTTGATGTTTAGCCACATAATGGCAGTTAATCAAAATGAAAAGTTGTGTCAGGTTAATAGCTTCCTTACTTGTGAACTAATATTCATTCAAATATTTTCCTGTTTGTTTTATATAAATCATTTTTTGGTTTAGACAGTGAGACTCCAGTCTAATCTTTTTTATTACTAAACTAAATATCTAATTTGATTGTTATTCCTGAATACTTCATCAGATTTTATTTCAATGAAATGAAATAAACTGGTTTTCAAATGACCGTAGAATGGCATTCTTAGAATTCTTATTATGAATGCTTCAGTAAAGTATTTGTTCACTCAAATATTTACATTCACAAAACCATGTAATAGTATGAATGGTGTTGCATCAGCTATAAGATTATTATATATCATCCTATATAATATAAAATTAACCAACTGTTTAAAAATAATGAATACAGTTCTGTATAAAAAGTTTATCAAACTTAATAAATATAACTCTTAGATTATTTTAAGAATCAAGAATTAATTTAAGAATTAAGAATTTCTTGAAAAATAAATATTCATATTATGATATTGAAATGAAAATTCTAAAAAATCAATCTATTGTTCTGAAATGTTTTTGAAACTCAAATATTATGATATTATGAAGAAAGTATGAGTATTCTTATTGTTTTTAAGTGAATATTTTGGAAATAAGATTTACCTAATATAGAAGAAAAGAAGGGAGAAAAATCTCTGCATTCTGGAAGGAAAAGTAAATAAAATGAATTAAAGAGCTTACAGTATATTGCATCATTTTATATCTTTTTAGATTATTTCACATTATACTTGTTTTCACTATTTATGTATCAATCGGATTCATTTATTACAAATGTTCTATGCAATCCAATAATGTAAATGATCATGAGCCATAATATTCATCTTAAGGCTCAATGGGAATTAATATGGTCACTTTAATTTGAACAAATGTTAGAAATTCTCAATGATGATGAAAATTGAAAATTACTGTATCATCTACTTTAAATCAATTTAAAAGATATGTGCAAATATACATTTTGTTTTCTGTAATCCAATCATGTTTTGTAATTTTAAAGGTTAAATAAAATTTCATTTTTTTTATTATTATTATTCTTGTTCATTTCTGTACTCACATACAATCTATATATGGATGTTTTTGTTCTTTTAGAATTCAGAATCGCAAATCTCGACCTTGATAAATCTAAAATTGTTCTGAAGTGCAGTTTGGCCAGAAGATGTCTAAAGATTATCCAGACTCATCACTTTCAGAGAGGGAAAGATTAGAATGGTTGGAAACTTTTGAACAGATTTCTGAAATCCAAGCTCAGGAAAAGAAAGGGATTAGAGATAGAATGATAAACAAAATAAAAAGTAATCCCTTTGTCCCCATTGGTAAGTGTTTTGTCTCTAATCATGAACCTTATTTTTAATATTCTTCTGTGCTTTCCAATGATAAATTTGCATTTTTAAAACTGTAAATTCTGTTCTAACTTTTAAATATTCATTGAAATTAATAATTCTCTTTGGTATTGTTGGTAAGATGTGTTCATAATTTCTTGTCTTACTGTGCTTGTTTATTATTATTATTATTATGAAACATCATATTCATAAAATAATAATTCGCATCATAATTGCATAAAATTCCTTTAAATATTTGTATTTTTTTGTTATTTTTTATGTATAATGAATTATCTAAACAGAATCATTTAACAGCAGGGAAAAAGCTGTAATAGATCACCTCATCTTAGAATTTTGTATGTCTTAGAGTTTCAGTTAAATTTTGCCAACAATCAACAGTAGATTCATTTCTATCTGTAATCATATTACTGAATTATTTGGCGTCTTGCTTTCAAAACTAAAAGAAAAATTTGTCTGGTATTTTTTTTACAGATTGCATTTAAGTACATATTTTATTTATTATCAATTATTTTTAATTGATTTCCATTTTTATGGAAGCTTTGAAAATACTGATTTACGAGGGGATATCTATAAATAGTGCACTCAAGTTTGAACAAGATAATAAAAAAAATGGAATGAATGACATTATGAAATGAAAATTATATTGCCGGTTTGTTACATTTTTGCATAACTACCGTTCGTATTAAGGCATTTGTAGCATTTCTGCATAAGGTTTCCTGGTTTCATATAACTTCATCGGCTTGTTTTAGGTCCTCATCAGAGTCAAACTTCTGACCGATGAGGAATCTTTTTATAAATCCTGAAAATCTAAGAATGCTATGTCTGGCCTGTATGGTGGGTGTTTCAATCGAATCTTAGCAGATTTGCACGAATGGAGCGAGACACATGCAGACTTGTGTTCTGCAAGAATGCAATTGCTCAATATGCCGCTTATCGAGAATTCGAGGTTGCAGTTTAGTTAGCTTTGCATAATAAGAATAATCATTGACAGCATTTTCACGGGAAAAGAACTTTACCATTAGCACATCTGTTATATTCCTGAAGACAGCATCAATTGCTTACCGAAACTTGAGACTTAGAACTTCTTCCTGACAAACGTAAATATATGTTTCTACATCATGTTTGCATCGTTTGATTCCATTGTAGATTACTCAACCCAGGTGTCATAATACCCTGTGACAGTATCTACGAAAAATTCATTACCCGCGGTTTTAAGCAGTGAAATATGTCAGATTGCAAGCATTTCTGCATTCTGTCTGCTATTCTGACGACAGTTTCGAGACCCACCGTGAAATTTTTTTTCATATGCCCTAACTTCTTTTAAACAATATCCCAAGTAATTCCATAAAATGTTAATTTTTATTATTTCATTGAATGTCGTCCGACACTTCTCTCATATTACGTGTATCGATTACATCTGCATTTTCACCGTCTGAAAATGATACTGGCATCTCTGCTCTAATTTTATTAACTGCAGTTGCTTGCCCACTTTTAAGCATCTTTCCACATGGATATGATCAGAGCCAGCCTTCTCTATCCAGGGTTCCGGGTGCAAGAAGCTATTTGGGGCCTTAATATTTTGTGAAGTAAAAAACATATATAAAAAAATACCAGCACGAACACATGTTATAAATGCATGTTTATTTAGTGCGTGGTTTTGTTTTTGCTAATGAAAATAAACAATATAAGCATTGCAATATCCCAAAAAATGTTTACAATATATACTGCTGGAAGCAGCATCACAAATTGATAAATTATGCGGGTTAAGAGAAATTTATAAATTACATTCGGGTTTAGAGAAAGTATTCTAGACTGTATGCCTTTATATTTCCCTTTCATGTTGCTACCGTTATCGTATGCTTGCCTTCGATAATTCTTAGTGTCTAATTTAAGTTCTTTTAATCTTTCCAATAGAGTTTTTACTAGACCTTCGCCATAATTCGATTTTTAAAAAAATTCCATTATTAGGCTTACCTATTATTTCTCGGGTTCTCCTCGATGTGGAAGATTATCCCACACTAAAAATAGAATCACATGTACAATTCTTTGAAATAGCAATTTGAATCATACCGTTTTCTTATTTATATTATTGATTAGTTTTATAAATAATTGAACTTAAATTTAGTCGTTTTAATTATTTTTTCCTGGCAGTAAACGGATTAATATGACTACTAGAGTGTTCATGATCTTGGATTACATTTGACAGCTTTCTTCAATTATTATAGTCACCTATAAATAGCGTAGTTTGGCCATTTCCTCTTCTTTTAGAAAGCGATATACAGCAAAAACAAAATACGGAGTCTTACGTCTTTGAATAAATTAACCAGCTGCGAAGTTGAGTTTCATCATTTGGCATTTTTTTAAAGTAATAAGTAGTGGAAAATGATCGACCTTTAGCATTTTTAGCAGAAAATCCTTTGTGTTACTCAGGCCCGATTTTATCACAAAACATTCTAAATTTATCAGTTGTAATACTTGGCCATAAACCAGGATCATTTATAATCTGTTGATCATATTTGTTACTGTCATTTTCAGCATTATTTTCTGATTTGGTCACATTTATATAAACACACGACTCTTCGACGAATTTCACCGTTTCAACATTTTTATTTCTGGACTTTGTCCTTTACACGGAACTTTCTTTGCCAGTTGAAATTTGAATTATAATTTCTGAAGTTGAAACGATTTCTTTGCCAGAATTGCTTTGTAGCCAAGAAAAAAAAATCTACTTGTGACTTCTTATTGTTTAGCTTTTCTTCTTTTTTTCTTTTCTTTTTTTTACACCCTTAAGAATATTTCATTGATGTGGGCATAGTTATATCTAAGAGAATTAAGCAGTTTATAGAATGAATATCACCATTCAAATGAATATCAAATTATTATGTGCTGTACTAAAATCTGTTACCTAATGGTGGTGTAAGTGATTGTAAATCTACTTACTTAATATTAACAATATTTACACAAGGCTATAATGTATTCTATGAAATTCGTACATATCCAAATCCACTGACTGGTAAATTTAAACTTCTGTCTTAATTCTTTTTATTCCGGCCATGCAAAGACGGCCTTCTCTGTGAAGGGTCCTGTTTGGGGCCCTAAATTTTTAGCAAAGTAATAAGAAATAAACAAACATTCGGATATTTATTTAATAAATCGTGATTTTGTTTTTGCTATTAATTACTCCAGAAAAATTACAGTTTTTCCAATTTCTTTTTCGATACTTAGTATAGCAAGAGCGTTTAAGCATTATACCCATATGCTTGATCGAAGATAATAATTTATTTTATTTTAATTTGCTGAAAGCAGTTCAGCATGTATTATATTTAGTAACTGGCAATGTAAAGGATTGTAAAAAATATTACATTAGATATAGACAAAAGTAGATAGCTGATGATTTACAAGTTCATTTGAACTCAGCCTTCTGGGCACCGGGCATGCCGCTCTGTCTTAACATGTCTTACGGGGATTTCTCCTTATTCATAAATGAACTTTCTCCGTCTTTTTATAGATATCACTGCTATCTCTGCCAAATAAAGGCGTCAGTCGATGCTCAACCAGCCACATGAAAGCAAGCTTATAGACTTTTAATATGTGTAACATTATTATTGTTCAGAACACTGTTTTAATTCTTAATCACGGTGGGGGGGGGGCTCAGCAGCGGGGCTCGGGTGCAGAGCACCCTCCACACACCCCAGATAGCCGGACACTGGTCATGTCCGTTGAAGCAGTAATGCAATGTGTATTGCTAGGTGTGGATCGTTTAATTTATCTTCATTTTACTTTGAAAAATTTTTATATAAATACATACACATTAGATGCTGAAAAAAGTATACATCTGATTATTTGCAATTCCATTCGGACCCAGCCTGAGCGCCCAGAAGTCGAGCCTCTCTGTCTTAACATGTCTGAAGGCGATTTCTTTATTCATAAATCGACTCCCCCTCCTCCTTTTGTAGGTATCACCGCGATCATTGCCTAATAAAGGCGTCATTCGACGCTCAGCTTGTAACGTGAAATCAAATGTATACTTTCAATACGTGTATAAGTTATAATTGTTGTGAATACTCCTTTAATTCTTTATCACTGTGGGGTTCCCTTCAGTCGCAGGACCCGGGTGCATAACACCCGCCGCATCCCCCAGATGGTTGGCCCTCTGACACGACCCCCGATAGTAGATGTTATCGGGGAACGTGCCTCTGTACGATATCAATACAGTCTGCCCCTTAAACACCCATCCTTTCCAAATGGATTTCTTCGCTTTTTAATTTTGCTTCCAAAAATCTTATCACCGTTCGTTGCTCCTTCACATTTGACGATGTAATCGCAAACGCCATTTTAATGATGCATAATAATGAAGTAACCAATGAAATACCCGGAATAGCCATGATCCTAGTTGTATTTAAAGTAATTCAACCATCTATTATGGTATTCAAAATTTCACCATATATTTTTGTTCTGGAAAGAAAATTTGCATGTGCGTGAACTGTCGACTACTCCTCGTAAATATTAACGTGACTCAATTTTTAATGTATATAACAGAAAATTTTGTGAAAAATAAATTAATGGATTATATCTGACATTCTGTCATAGTTTTAAATTTAAGGATCTAAGAAATAATTTAACAATTAAAACGATAAGAATTAAAATATTAACCACTAAGTAATGATAATGATGATTTTAAAATTTTTAAACAGTGTATTTACATAATGGTATTAAATTGCATTGGGTATCAAACTTTTTCCTCTCTCTGAACCTTTAGTTGATTGGAATTTGCGAAGCTAATATGGAACATACAATGAATATTTTACATTTATAGTATTCAACACAACTGCAAGTTTAACACTCTGTGCAAAATATTCACAATAGCAAATTTCATTGCTATATTTCTGCTCCAACAAATTTGTTCAGTCTCAAGTTAATCACATATTACTTCCTTTCTTTTCAATTTATTAGATGGAAAGAAACAGAAATTTGTTGGTGACTCATGTCTCTGCTATTATGCAATTTTGTCAGTGAATCTGATCACATATACGTTTGACCGAACTCAAAATTATATGAAACACATAACTGGGAAAATTCTATACAAATAACAGAGTGAAGAATATTATATGAAATCTATTATTTTGAACATATTTCCTTGAAAATTTCTGAAGGCCTATTTTGTTTTTTGTATCTTAAAGCTTTCTTCTTAATAATGTATTCACTCTTAAAATTCATTTTCTTTCTTTACACTTAAAAAATAGTTGTATCTTTAAAAAGCTTGGTTTTAAAGCTGTTTTTATGAAATTCTACCTAGTTCTCAATTGCACTGCAATGTCAAAAAATAGAAACATTAAAATATTCATTAAAACATTATTTGCAATATTGAAGTTTTAAAAAACAAAAATTGGTAAAAAGTACTGCAGAATGTATTAAATATTTTACACAGTGCATCAGAGTGCTCATTTTTCTCTTCAAATTGAAAAGAAAAGAATATCCCACCTAAAATTAACCAAATATTAAATGAAAAGAAGGCCTAAATTCTAAAATCAATTAATTGACTCAATTTCTGCTCAAACAATGAGTCTTGGTCAATTAAAATTTGTCAGGGCATTTATTTTTATAGAAAAATTGGAGAAATGTCAGTAAAGCAGTCTTTTGTTTTTCATTTTCTTCTTTTAATGTCTCACATTTTTTATCTCATTCCTACCATTACTTTAACTTTATTCTGAAACATTTTAGTTATTTTTATTTCTTTTAGATTCTTACTAATACTTGTTTCAATTTTCGTATCATTTTTTTGCTGTTGTTTTTGTAGTTGCTATATATAGCTTTACATTTCTGCAAGTACTAATAAACGAATCAGAGTAGCAAATTGCTTCAATAGCAGTGATAAAGTTTTTATGACCAAAAAGCAATACAAAATGAATGAAGAGAAAAGAAGTTAAAGCCACTTATTCTAAATGAATTTAAATAATTATTAACACAAATAAGATTAAGCCTGAAACCTTCATTTTGTAACAACAGCCCAAGTGCCTTATCCCCCCCCCCACCTAGAATAAGTCATGGTTAAATTTCACCTGGCATTTAACTTCAAATGGAGAGAGGAAATCTTTAAGAAATTATGCAAGTCCTTCTTTGAAAACCGAATTGCATCTCTGTGAATCTTGATAATTTAAATTGCCTTTTGTACAAATATCCCAATTACTTTCAAAAAAAGGTAGGAACATTTCAAGACTATTTTACTGGGCAGAAGGATATATTTTACAATTTTTATTATAGTTTAAAATTAACCTGCCTGGATGTATATATATGAACCTAAATAAAAAACATTTGTTAATTTAATTTTAAAAATATTAAATAATTTTTGCTTATAATTAAGAAGTTTTATTATATAAATTTAAAAATGAGTGGTTAAGTTTCAAAATATGTTTATTGAAAACACAAAATTTGAGAAATACCAATAACTAAGTTACTCAATTTTTTTTTCAATTTCTAGACTGTGTAATAGTATAAAATTTATATGCTTTATTATTTTTAGGTTTATTTTATTCTCTCCTTTTTGTTTGTGAAATCACTAAAGTATATTTAATTATCATTTTTTTTAATGTATGAATGTATTTTGCAGGGATGTTGGCAACAACAGCTGCATTGAGCTATGGTGTATATTCAATGCGAAGTGGTAACAAGAAGAGGTCTCAGCAAATGATGCGAGCTAGAGTCCTTTGTCAGGGATTTACAATTGCTGCCTTACTTGTGGGCATTGTTGTTGCAGCCAAAACAAAACCATCAAAAAATTAATGTCTGAATAGTGTATATTTTGTAAACATTCAGTGTACATAGACAACTGAATAAATTTCTAGCTGCTGAAAATTTTAAAATACCTTTAATAAGGTAATTGGAAAACTGTATAGTTATTATCCTTTGGCTTTTAAGATAAATTGTTTAAATCACACTTACTTAAAAGAATATTGTATACTTATCTGAATGTGTTTTGTGTATATGCTCTATATGTTTCTATGCATGCCATTTGACTTCATTGATAATAAAGTCTTCAAGTGGGTGTTTCTCATATTTCTAAAATAAAATCAATGTAAACACTGATGTGATCAAAAGTTTGCTCAGGTGAAGTATACATTTTTTGAAGTGAAAAAAATAGTTGATTTAAGTACCAGAGATATCAAATAAAACCATATTATAATATATTACTGTGGCATATAAGAAAAGACTAAATAAAATTTTCATAAATTAAAATTATTTTCTCTTTGCCAAATAAATAAACCGGGAAAATATTGAATTAATAGGCATAATTCACTTTTGATTCAAATATCCTGTCTGAAATTTGTAATCCTATCCTAGTGAAACTTGAAATAAGCATTCAATTTCTTATATATTTGCAGGATCATTTGTCCTCCTTTCGCTGATTACTTACAAAAGAAATTATTAATTGAAACTTTTTTTATAGTTATGGAAATTTTTCATGTAGAATTTCAGAAAGGTTTTAAATAGTTAAGTTTTTACTACTATTTAAACATTTTATTTAAATATAATTTATTGTCAATTCTTGAAAATGAGTATTTAAATGAGCGGATATTAAAAAATTATTAATATTTTAAAAACTATATATTTTTCATATGTTAACAATTTATGCTTTCATAAATGTATTTTTAATAGTGAGCCTACTATTTACCCTGTATTATTAAAATTTGATGCATTTAAATCATTGGTTCGCTTTTTGTACTACTGCATAAATTGTTAAATATTCTTAATAAAGCATGCAAAATGATTGCATTCAACTTTTGATTAATATGGGAAAATGAAATAATCAAAGAATGAATTATGTTACCCCACATCAAGTAAGCATTTAATTTTTTGAAAAAAACTACTTAGTTTTAAAAATTAGATATATTTCAAAACATACATTAGTTTAAATAAACGAGGATGGAAAATTGTGTTGGATCATACAGATAATCGAAGGTGTTAAGCGTTAAACATTTATCATTAAATGTGATAAAATTGAAGAAATATTTATATGAACATCTGAATTCTTTTGAATGTTGAAAATAAATTCCAATATTTTAAGATGTATCAAAATAGAATAGAATATACAAGGATGAAAGGAAATGCATGAAAACCTAGTCTTTAAATTAAAAATCTAAACTCCATTTTTGTGGTAGAAATCACATAGAAATAATAATTTTACCACAAAGAATCACTTGCTTTCAAAATAACCATGACAGTAATTGTGTATTTATATTTTAAACACACATAAATAGTGTATATGTATAATAGTATATAAATAGTATGTGATATTTTCTTGATTACATTCTCTATAATATGAAGAGATGTTTGAAAATTTCAACAAGGTAACATTTCAGAACTTAGAATTTTAAAAGGTTGATTTTTTTTTTGTGTATGACTACCGAATGAAAACTATGCTTTTCCTTTCTTTTTTCTTATCCTAGTGCAAGATTATTTATTTATTTTTCATTACATTTATTTAATTAACTACATTTCCAAAGTTCATAAGTAAAAGGATTACCTGCAAAGGTGCTTTTTTTTCCTTTAATTTTTATTGCAACTCATTCGACCTCAATATTTGGGAAGTGGAAATAATACTTTTCATTTTGTTGAGACTTATCATACTTTATTTCCAAATAAGCATTTTAAATTATACAGGACAATATTAAAATATGAAGAGTTATATAAAACATACACATTTAAGAAATTCAGTCATCTGAACTTGAGATTCTAAGTTTCAAACAAATATATCTTCTGTTGCAAATGTTTAATTTAGAATTTCACTGTCAAGAGAACTAATTTCATTAATATCTACCAGGATACAATGAAATCTATTTAATCTGGTGATTAAAAAATTTGCTGTCAAAGGGTGAAACTATGAGACGCAATATTTCACTTTTTCTTACCTCCACTCTACATAAGACGGATGTTGGAACTTCTTAACCACAATCCCGTTTAAAATTATTCTTGACCTAGGAAAAGGGGGGGGGGATTTGAATTGAAACTTATTGCACGTCAGGTATTGAAAAATTGTCAAAATTAATGTTTTTATACCATTTAGGAACAAAAAAATAAAAATTTCACCATTCTCAGTTTTATTACAAATCTCGCGTCCATTGTGGATGAATTTTGTATATTTAAAACCAACGAAATATTATAATATGAATTTATTAAATATATAAAAAGGGTTAGCAAGAAATAAGTTTTCCCTCTTGATTGGTATCTAGAATGCATTCTATCGATCCAAATGAGATGAAATTTAAACTATAAATAATTCGGATTATAAAATTTACATTTATTAAATAAGAAATTAATATTAGTACTACCAACAGATAGCGCTATAACAAAAATGGTATTTATTTGCATATATATTGAAAATGTGAAACATCATTTGCGTTACAGTACTTGCCTATTGGCATTATTCTTTGGATAAAAAGAATGTAGATTTTTCTTTAACGTTAGTTACTTCTCGGCATATCATGCCCTATGGTCTACAAGAAAAAGACCAATTTGTAAAATTGTTTTATTACATCCAAAAGAACTCCTCTGCAGCAGCTGTAAAAGATTTTTCATTGTACGAAGAATCAGGTGTCTTCACGTCCCATACATAGGAGGCTACAGAAATTTGAAACAATGGGGTATTTTCAAGGTAGAGGACGTCTTCTTGCTCCGAAAATTTGGTTATCGCGGTTCATCAGTCACCTCATAGTAGCGTGTATTGAATCTGACGATGGATTTTCCATTTTTATCCCTACAAAATCATGTCTGTGCGTTGTTGCGATTTGGCCAGCTTGACCGATGACATGGCCAGAAGAAGTATACAGTTTGATAACAAAAACGACATTTGAGAAAAAGAAGTGTCAACTCTTTTCTTAAATACATGACTTTGGAGGCATTTATTTGATCGTGCCTACAATGTTGTCAGATATGCAAAGGGGTCTCGAATACACTGGAAAGATTTCTTTTGGTCCTTTGAGGCAAACAGTGGGAGAAAAATGTCATATTCTTGTTTTTAGTGAGGGAAGAATAAGGCAGGTGTATTTGTAAATTTTTTAGATATGAACTGAAATTTTTGTTTTTCGGTTATCACTTTGCTTTTGTTGTATTAAAACAGACAGCCTTCGACAATCAGTTGATTCGTATATTTATTTGTAATAATTCTATTTGCAATAATTTAAATATCACAATCAACTCTTAATTTCGCTAATTTAATTTTTTAAAGAATTATTTATTAGAATGTACCAAGAAAGGAATTAATTATACACACACACACACAAAAAAAAAACCCCAGAAAATATACTGGTATTTGAAATATTTTTTTCTATGTAAGAATCAAATTTACATTATTATTATATAATTTGTTTAGCTAAATTTAATATAATTTTTACTATCAGTAAATATGTTCGTGTTGCAATTCTACAGGATCTGCCATTGGACCGTAGGCTTCCAAATGAGGGCGGTACCACTTGCCATTGGACACGGGATCTTTCCATAGATAACAATGTTTTAATATTTGGAAACCATTAAGAAAGAGGTGAGAGGAGCTTTGAAAAGTTTTTTTTCTCGTAAAGGGATTGGTGGTCCGGAGAAGCATGAGCACTTCTGTATTAAACGTAAATCAACTAAATTTGGCATAAATATATTTAAGAACGAGAAAATGTATACCTTATACTATTTTTTATTTTAATTAATTAAAAATTAAATAACATTTTGTGATTTGCCTCCTATGATTGCTGAAAGTCTTATAAAAACAATTTTACACCATCTTAAAATTCAGAAAATTATCTACATTAATACCAAGTTAATTGTTCTATAGTTTATGTTTGCACTTCTATTAATTGCTTATCTATTTTTAATTCTTTTTACAACAATATATTTTCCGCTGCTGTAAGGAAACTCATTATTTCTACAAAAATTTCATCCAACTTTCTTCCATTTTTGATGAAAAGATTTATAAAAATACTTATTAGCATTATGAGTATGTTTTTGTTTGAAATATGCCTTTAAAAAAAATTTTTTTTTGAAATTTTCTTATACTTATTGTTAAGTTTAAGTTATGATGAAAAGTTTTTACAGTGCGTCCATTTTCAAATAACTGCTGCTAGAAAGGTTTAAGGCATTTACATACTTGACTAGAATAAGAATGTGCTGGCATGCATAATTTACAGTCGATGTATTTTGATTGCAAAAACTACAGTAATAAAATTAAGGGTGTTAATAACAAAATAAATTGAAACTTGCGATAATAACAAAATAAAATGGACACTTTGATGAAGAAAATAAGGAAGAAAAGAAAGAATGCGAGGTGATGCATATAAACATAAAAAAAATAGGGGAAAGAAATCAATTAAGAAAATAGTTATTTTTTAAAGAATACACTTAATAGTTAATTTATATATACATAAAAGATTTTTTAACGTTGAACAAATCTAAATGATGAACAAAAATCTGAGATTCAAGACAAAACCCTTTGAAGCTCGTGGTACTCACATAAGTACTCTCTAAATGAATAGGAATTTTAATAGCATTAATAATATATGTTAATTTAATGATGGTTTAAGAATTTTGTCACAGGCCTTATTTTCTTAACATGTTATTTTTAAGGCCACACCCTTTTGACATCGAGATATTTGACTTAACAAATATTCTACATTATTTCTTACAATTTATTTTCGACATTAATCAAAGTGTTCTTTTCCTTTAATTTTTGCTATTTTATTTTTATTATTAGTAGTAGTATTTTAATTATCCGTTATTATAATTATAATTTAACTGTGCAATGAATTTCTCTCATTTTTACCACTAGATGGCGCCAGGCATAATAACAAAATAAAGCGAATAATTGATAAATAAGTTCTGGAAATATTCAGTATCATCATTGGTAATATACAAGTTTACATGACAATTCGTAGCCTTAGAACATCAGGAAGGGATTGAAAAATCGTTTCAAAAATTACGATAAAACAAATAATTCGATTAACACTAATTATTAATTTTTGAAAATGCTTCTAACCAGTATCTTCTGGTTTCTAAAAAATTAAGCTAGAAATTTATTAATTGAAATAATTAAATTTTGATTAAAAATAAAAGCCAGAAAAAAAGCAAAATAAAAAAAACAAGGAAAATTCTCAAATCATTGTTTAATGGAAAAGAAGTAACTGAAGACTAAAAGTGATTGGATTTGTTCGTTTATCACTTTTAGGACTAAAAATTACAAACGAACAAAACAGAAAAAGTAAAATTTTTTTCTTTCGATATTTTAAACTTAACAATGAAGATTCAATCGTGTGCTAGACATTCTTGCTCCATCTCGGTTGCTACTCACATTCAAGTATAAATTAGAAATACTTTAAAGTGTAGTAAATTTGAAATTTTGCTTGCAGTCCTGCAAGTAGTTCAAAAGAAATTACAAAGCAGTCTATATTATGATTATTTTTTCGCTTTATAAACAATTTCAAATTAAAGCGTTTTCAAAAATCTTAAATATGCAATAAAAAATACGTTCGACATAGATCATGAGAAGATAAGGTATTGTTTAGGTTCATAATCTAAACTCTAAGAAATTTCTTTATTTTTCTTTCTGTATATTTTTATACTTCAGGTCATTCACACTTTGGAGAGAATCTATGAAAAATTGTTTGTAAATATCATCTTGAAATATTTCAAAATTTTCTCATAGCTATATTTTTTCCAGGCGAAATTCCTCAAGAAAGATAAAAATTTAGGTTCTATGATGCGTTTATCGTTTCCGGGTACAAAGGCTTCTTGATCTAAGATACCCTTTGAAGAAATATTTTAGAGGAGAAAGGAGAAACTGTTTCTCTAGCCTAATTCCTTTTTTTAAGGCAATAAATTCTTTTTGTTTCCACTGAAACTGCTACTTTCTTTGCCAATTAGATGATACTTTATACACACTGAAGTGACAAAAGTCATGGGATAGCAATATGCAAATACACAGCTGGAGTAGTATCGCAGCGAAAAAGCATAAATGCGCAGTTCGTTTTCCAGAGCTTTCATTTGTGTTCAAGTTATTCATGTGAACAGGTTTTTCGTGATTTATGGCGGCACGACGAGAATTAACAGACTTTGAACGTGGAATGTTAGTTGGAGCTAGACGCATGGGTCATTCCATTGCGGATATCGTTAGTGAATTCAACATTCCGAGATCCACAGTATCGAGAGTATGAAATTTCAGGCATCCCATCCCATCATGGACAGCGCAGTGGGCGACCACCTGCACTTAACCCGAGACCGCCGACGTCTGTGTAGAAGGGTCAATGTTAAAAGACACGCAACACTTCGTCAAATAACTGCAGGAATCAATGTGGGACGTACCAGGGACGTGTCCGATAGGACTCTGCGGCGAAATTTGTCTTCCTTCGGCTATGACAGCAGAAGACCGACTCGAGTTTCTTTACTGACAGCACGACATCGATTGCAGCGACTCTCCTGAGCTCGTGTGCATATCGACTGGTTCCTAGACCAGTGCAAAACCGTGGCGTGGTCAGATGAGTCACGATTTCAGTTGTTACGAGCTGATGGTAGAGTTCGAGTGTGGCGCAGACCCCACGAAGCCATGGACCCAAACTGTCAGCAAGGCACTGTTCAAGCTGGTGGGGGCTGCATAATGGTGTGGGCTGTTTTTACATGGCATGGACTTGGTCCTCTGGTGCAACTGAACCGATCATTGACTGAAAATGGTTATGTTCAGCTGCTTGCAGATCACTTGCAGCCATTCATTGACTTCACGTACCCACACAACGATGGGATTTTTATGGATGACAATGCGCCATGTCTCCGGGCCAGAACTGTTCGCGATTGGTTTGAAGAACATTCCGGACAATTCCAGCGCATGATCTGGCCACCTAGATCACCCGATATGAATCCCATCCAGCATTTATGGAACATCATCGAAAGGTCCGTTCGTGCCCAAACTCCTGCCCCATCCCCACTTTCACAATTATGGACGTCTATACAGACAGCATGGCTCAATATTCCTGCAGAGAAGTTCCAACGACTTGTGGACTCCATGACACGTCGAGTTGTTGCACTTCGCCCTGCAAAGGGAGGACCGACACGATATTAACAGTCATCCCAAGACTTTTGTAACTTCAGTGTATTCTCACTCTATTTATCAAATGTATTAAAAAATTTTAAGAAAACCTTTTTCAAACACACTTTATCAGTGTATTAAAAAGATAAACAATATTTTTAAATCAAAATTCTGGATGTGAAAACAAAAATCTGAAAAGCGTCAAGGGCACATTAAAACAGCAATCATGTTTACAATGTGCTTTAATTTTTAAATAATGAACGTTTAATATTTGTTTATATTTTTTGTAATTTTATATCCTTTTCCTGTACTTTTTTATGCCTCATGATTTAATTATTTTTGCATTAACGTTTCGATTTTTGATTAAAATTTTCTTTTTCTTTTTTATTGCACTCATTGAAGTATTTTTTTATACTTATTATTTTCTAACATTTTACCTTTATCGTTATTTATGTTTATTATTTTATATTTTCACTTTATTAATATTTTCATCGTACAATAATTACTAAAAGGTCACCTTTCAGTTTCGAGAAACCTGATGGTGGAAGTCTGATTTTCATTTTTATACACTATCAAACCTCAGACTGAGATTTCTTAAAGCTTGCCTCCATTTTATTTAAAAAAAAAAAAAAACTTAAAATTTTTTCTTAACGTTCTTGCTTTCTGATAATAGTTTTTTTTTTAAATTTGTATACAATATTCTATTTGTATTAATAATTAAAAAATATATTTAACGAATAAATATTTTAAATCGTATAACCTTTTAATACTCTTAATCTTTTATTGTAACTTTTTAAAAATCAGAAAATATTTTTAAAAAAAACTATAAAATCTACGATTTTGATAAAAGTATTTTAAACCTAATTGAATTTTAAATTCATTTTTAATATATTTGAGCTTTTAATTCTTGCTTGAAATGTATTTCTGACATGTTCATTAAATTTTATTTCCTTCATAATATTGCTAGAATTTTGAAAAAGAAAAATTGTATCTTCTACTTTATTTACATAATAAAGACATGTTTAAAACCTTTTTATTCTTATTATGTTCGATTTTTTTAGTCTCAAGTATATTTCCAATATCATGTTTATAAGTCCTATGGAGTCTAAAAGTTATTGCTTTTCAAGTTAACTATTAGATGGTACCACCTGTGTCATTAAACTGATTTCTCGATCCATAATTCAGAGAGAGCTGAAATAATAAAATATTCAATACCAATAATTCTTCTAACTGTCAACTCCTAATAAAAGAGTGATAAATCTGTTACAAAATTCCATCGTTGCAAACATGGAATCTGCGAAATTAAATAAAAGCATTAAAAATTTAAATTCTTATTGTAATAATAATAATAATTTTATTATTTAACTGTAACTCCATGAGTTGCATGAATGATAATCTCCATCAATTAGTTTCTAATTTTAGTAATAATAAAAATTGTTAAAGAGGCTAACATTGATTTTTATAAGAAACTAGATAGTACCCGACGCGTTGCTGCCGTAGAAGAAATAATCTTGGAAATATCGTTTGGAATGTGAAACAGTTATATTGTTTAGTTAATAACGATATGAAGAATGATATTTATTTTCTTGTCGGCAATGAAAACATTCATTGTAAATGAAGAATATATAAAGGAGAAGCATAAATAGTATTTATTCTATTTTTATTATTCTATTCTACAAACAAATATTCATTTTTATATATCAGATTTGTGTGATCTTTTTAGAATTGTAAAGCTTGGTGTTCGTTCAGAATGGTAAAGAAAGAAACTATTTATTGTATCTGCTTGATTCGTTTAATATTCGTTCAGAATTCCTAAGTTTAATGTTAAAAAATGTGATTAAAATATTTTCCTTTAAAACTGATTAAACATAGGAAATATATTTATGCCATAAAATCTTTATTATAATTGAAAACATAATTTTTTTGAAAACTAAGATAGTGGAAAATTATAATATTTATTTTCTGAAATTTCTGAAAAAACGCTAAAATTTTATTAAATGTTTAGTTAAAATTTCAAACCAATACGATTGGTTCCCCTAAAGCTTTCTCGAATAGAACTATTACACAGAGGAAGACTTGCATTGTATTTACGTACAATAACTACGAAACATTAACGCCTAGCTAGAATTTAACATCTTTACTGAATCTTTTGTGTCTCCTTGGCGAGTTATTTGGTGGTTAATTCAAGGTTAAAAGATGCGGAAAATAGATTCGAAAATATTTTTCATACTTTAAACGATTGTATTGTGTCTATAACCATACCGTAACTGCAAGTAATAAGTAGTCGAAGTTTTATCGGAATCGGTTGAGCGATACGGCAATACATAAGAGACATACAGACAAACATTCATTTTCATTTATATAGATAATGTGTAAATACATTTTTATAACGAACTATTTAAGATAATTTGTAAGTCGCAACAGAATAATATAAGAAAGATATCGGTATCCTAATGCTGATCTTGGATGTTGCCAAGCAACCAAAATAATTTTGTATTTATAGCTTTTCAGACGTCAAATCTAACAAGGAGAATGAGAAAAATTACCATGTTCGGACGTCAATTACTTACGTCACGCCACAGATTTGGAGAAGTTTTATTGATCGAAGTTTTGGCTCAAACGATTCGCATTCATTTAAAAAAATCAATAAAGTATGTTTTCACTGCAATTTATAAAACTAATTATAATTCAATAACAGTTTTATAAACCTAGGATTACTAAATCTCTTTTATTTTTACAATTTTACAGTTTTATTTTTATTTTTTCTATGAGTAAGAATTCAAACAAAATATTTCTTTATGGTTTTAAAATTCGTAAATGATGAAACAAAAATAACTCAATGACTTGCAGTATCAATAAGCAATATTTAAAAAAAATTAATTCGATTCCTATTTATTTAACAAAAAAAATTTCATCTTAATTACTTTTTATTAAATTAAACTCGCATTCTTCACAATCGCGCGAATACTGCTGAAATCCTTACATTTTACCGATTGAGCAGCTGATTGTTGATTTTAATTTTCCTTACAAACTTCTAAAACTCTATTTAAAGTATTAAAAGTTAATAAAATTTAATTAATGAAATAATGTTTTTTTAAAAACTGTATTAACACCGTGTCATCCACAAGTTAAAAAAAATATGTTTAAACTTGAGTGGATGAATAAAAAGTATTTTATTAACGATTGAAAATTGTAACAAGATATATGAATAAATATATACAGGAAGAGGGTGAATTAATAGTATGAATTGAAATGATAATAGTATGAATTGAATAGTATGAATAGTAATTGATTAATGGTATAAATTGATGAAAAATTTAAAAGAAAAAAATTTTAAATTGTGTTTGGACTATATAGAGAGGATTAATATCCTATGCGACATATTAAGGGCCGAAAGCTACTCGTTAAAATGCCCTATATAACCTATCAAGACTTGATTAAAATGTTCAGAAAACAGGTTTAAGTTTGAACGTCTGAGACACTAGGAACCATATTTTTAGTGAGCAAAGTCTCTGTTCACATATAGTCCTTTCTTCTACTTTTAATAACAACAAAATATCACGTAAATTCAAGAAATTTCCTTTTAAATATTTTATTGAATTGTTATTTCACTTTATGGTCTTTAAAATAGAAAGTATGTGCATAGCACTGTGCTAGTTTAAAAAGAAAAAAGAAAAAAAGTCCCTCCAAAAAATACTAGTTGTACTATTTTTGAGATTTGAGATACATTTTGAGATGATGCTTGTTAGTCTCTACACGTATATTTAGTGTATTTACTGAATAAAAGTGGTTTCGAAACGCAAGTTTTGTAAAATATGTCTTTTCTCCTACATTTATCAAAAAAAAAAAAAAAAAAAAAAATTAATGTAATTTCTAGTAATTTTATTTTTAATACTTTATTGAATTATTATTTCTCTATACGGCCTTTAAAATGGAAACCCTGTGCATCACACTGCCTTAGATAAAAAAAAAAAAAAAATCCCTCCAAAAAATAGTAGGCCTAACATTTTTGAAATTTGAGATGTGTTTAAATATACTCGCAGAGACTAAATCAGAAACATTTTTAAACACATCTCAAATATGCGTGCAAATACTTTAAATATACTCGCAGAGACTAAATCAGAAACATTTTAAAAGTATTTGCACGCATATTTATAAGCATTTACTAAATAAAAATAGTTTTGAAAATCAAATTTTAACAAATTTGTCTTTTTTCTTGCATTTAATAAAAAAAATTCATGCAAATTCTAACAATTTCCTTTTAAATATTTTTTTTTTTTCAATTATTATTTCACAGTAAGGTCTTTAAAATAGAAAGCAAGTGCGTCACACGGCCTTAGTTTAAAAAAAGAATCGTTCCAGAAATATTAGGTTGACTATTTTTGAGATTTGAGATTTATTTAAAGATGTTACTCATTAGTCTTTACTTGTATATTTAGCTTTACTAAATAAAAACGTCCCGGAATCGCAAGTTTCATAAAGAAAAATAAAGTTTTGAATTCAATTATATTTCTTTTTTTATCCAATAATAAATTCCTTATTTTTCTATTGGTGCAGGGTAGAAAACTGTGATAACATTTTTTGTCATTAGCACTGATTTCAGAAATTTGAAGAACCTTAATGGGGACTTTAATTTCTTCATAAAGTTTTGATAAAATCCCAATGGATTTCGAATTTTAACTAATGATTAAAGAATTCCTTCAAAGCTCTAATGTAATGATTTTTAACTATTTGTGATTGTCTGTTATTTGCCGATATCCAAGATATTTTTGAAAAATATCCAAAGTTTGTGTTAAAGTCGGAATAAAACTTGAATTTTCAAATTTAAAGTCTTTAAAAGTATACTCTAAATAACGTTTAAGATTAGAACAGAAAAGATGTTTCTGAAAGTCAATAAATTGAAAATCGACCACAAATAATAAATAATTAATGACGAATGCTTTTAAAAATCTAATGTTATTTACGCTCTAATAAGTATTCTCATTTTAGCTAATAATACCTCATCAAAGTTATTTGAAGGTGACTTTAAACGTGCAACATGTCTCGTCATTCTATACATTGAAATCTTCTTGATATTGCAATGTATTTGAAAAAAGTTGATGTCCTTACTCATGACCAGAATAATAAATGATTCGCATACTCCCTAAGATTTTGTAATGATTCCGAACCAATAAATCAGCTGTAAGCTTTTGAGCGAAAATTTTATGTACATTTTTAACACCTATGTCTACACATCTTTTGTATTTTTTGATATCTAAGTATACTTTTTTTGCATTTTTTTAACACCTATGTCTATACATCTTTTGTATTTTATAGCATCTATGTCAATACATCTTTTGTATTTTTTAACATCTAAGTCTATACATTTTTTGTATTTTTTAACCCCTATGTCTACAAATGCTATTCATTTTTTAAAAACCAATATCTATACACTTGCTGATATGAACGAAAAAGCTTGAAGAAAATGCTCCCACTTGTTATTATATTTATATTTGCAGTTAAAAATGCTAATCTTAAAATTAGTTCACAATAAAGGAAAATAAATCATAAATAAACACATTGATGGTGAAATTAAGGCAATTCTTTAGGAAAGATATCAATCAAATGTTTCGCCTAAAGTTTTTTTTTTTTTTTTTTTTTTGTAGCTGAAATAATGAAATAAATATTATTAAGTAAAATTTATCACAAATTGTCTGCAGATGTATTGTTTGTAAAGCTTCCTATTTTATTTATTAATTTCATAGCTTTTAGCATAGTGAAGAGTAATTTTGTGAAAATTATAAACTTATTAAAAAAATTTTATTTTGAAGAAAACTGATTGTTTTAAAATTAAATTTAAATAGTAATCTTACCTAAATGATCGTACTCATAAAATGATGAAAATTAATAAGGTTGAATTGAATGGATATTTTATTATTTATATTTTAATATTTTGCACTTAAATGCTGTCAGAAGTGAATTGATTCTTAAAAGAGGTATACTGAGCAAAAAGAGAAAAAGTCGGATGATAAATAATTTATTGGTTTTAACAGCGCAAATGGCAGGTTGGTTGGTCTAAGTGACACCATCTTATCGAAGAAACATATATTGATGATAAAAAATCGCATCATGCATTTTAAAACAAAGATTAAAATTTCATAAACGAAGTTCACAAAAGAATAAAAGTCGTAATAAGAAAAGTTGGATATAATAGATAGTTGATATATTGGGTTTAGTTGAGAAAAGCGATTCAGGATTTGGAGCATCAAGCACATCGTAAAAATAGTTACTGATAACAAAAATCGCGTCATAAATTTTAAAATGTCAATGGAGATCTCAAAAGGAATAAAAGTAGGGATAAAATACATGATAATGGAGAAAGAAGTGACCCGCAAAGAAAATTTATAAAACTCAATAAACTATCACCAATTCTAAATAAATTAAAAAACGAGCAAGAAAAACTTTGTTGAATTGTAAGAAGAAACAATTATTTTATTCTAGGGCAGAAATTATCAACGTTTTAACTATATTGAATTATTTAAATTGAAAAGTTGGGAGATTTTAGCTTTACAACATTTTGATTTAAATTTTAGTGTATTAAAAAATCAGTCAAGTGATTATCTTAATATTTAAAACTAAAAATAAAGGCTTAACCAAAGTAAGGATAAAAATTTCCGATAATGGAGGAACAAGTATCCAGAAAAGAAAAGTTATAAAACCCAATATACTATTAACAACTCTAAATATATTACAAAATGAGCAGGAAAAAAAACTATGTTGAATTATAAAAAGAAACAATTATTTTTATCTGGAGTTAAAATTATCAAGATTTTAACTAGTTGAATTAAAAAAATTTGAAAATTTGAGAAAGTTTATAGTTTTATAACAATATGATTGAAATTTTAGCTTATTTAGAAAATCAGTCAATTACTTCTCTAATATTTAGAAATCAAAATAAAAGTTTTGCCCAAATAGAGATAAAATACTTGTTATGGAGAAAACAAGGATCCAATAAGAAAAGTTATAAAGCTCAATAAACTATTAATAATTCTAAATAAGTTACAAAACGGAAAAAAAACCTTTCGTAAAGTATAAAAAGAATCAATTATTTTAATCCAAAGTTAAAATTAAAATTTTACTTACGTTAAATTTATATATATAAAAAAAGAATTGGGAGATTTTAGCTTTACAACAATATTGATTGAAATTTTAAAGCGTTTAGAAAATCAGTCAAGTACATCTCTTAATTCAGAAATCAAAATAAAAGCTTAGCCAAATTAGGGATAAAATACCTGTGTTGGAGTAAACAAGGACCAATAAGAAAAGTTATAAAACTCAATAAACTGTTAACACTTCTAAATAAATTACAAAACGAGAAGAAAAAAAAAAACCTTTAGTGAAGTATAAGAAGAAACAATTATTTTAAACCAAAGTTAAAATTAAGATTTTAACTATGTTGAATTTTAAGAAAAAAGAAAGCAGTTGGGAGATTTTAGCTTCACAACAATATGATTAAAATTTCAGTGTATTTAGAAAATTAGTCATTTGCTTCTCTTAGAATTTGGAAACCAAAGTAAAAGCTTAGCCAAAATAGGGATAAAATACCTGTAATGGTGAAAGCAAGAATCCGATAAGAAAAGTTTTAAAACTCAATAAACTATTAATAATTCTAAATAAATTACAAAACGAAAAAAAAATCCCTTTAGTGAAGTAGAAAAAGAATCCATTATTTTAATCCAAAGTTAAAATTAAGATTTTAACTATGCTGAATTTAAAAAAGAAAAAGAAAAGAAAAGAGTTGGGAGATTTTAACTTTACAACAATATGACTGAAATTTTAGAGCATTTAGAAAATCTGTAAAGAGTTTCTCTTAATATTTAGAAATCAAAATAAAGGTTTTGCCAAAGTAAGGACAAAAATTCAAGAAAATGGAGAAAGCAAGGACCCAAAAAGAACTCAATAAAGTGTCAGAAACTCTAAATAAATTACAAAACAAGCAAAAAAAGAAAAGAAAAGAAAACTTTGTTGAAGTATAAGAAGAAACAATTATTTCAGTCCAAAGATAAAATTATCAAAATTTTAACTATGTTCATTTTTAAAAAATGAAAAATTTGAGAGAACTTAACTTGAATAATAAGATTTAAATTTTAGTGCAATTATAAAATCATTCTCCGGACCTAAGGCAGGATGCTTCGCTTAATATATATAAATGAAAATGAAGACTTAGCTTCACTTCAGGTTGCTTCACTTAACATTTAGAAATCAAGACCAAGGATTAAGTTCCTCTATGAAAACTCCAAACAGAAGCGACGAAAATGTCGTCTTTTTACTTTTTAAGGTGACCTATTCCAGAAAAGCAGCAAAGATAAATAAATAAGTAGGATTATACGTTCTGAGCAAAATGAGATAGCATGCGGTAAATAACTCATATTTTTCCTCTTCATAACCTGCAATTTTCCAATTGGGTATGATCGGCCCTAATATAATCAGTTCGGAACCAGAACTTAACTCAAGGTCATTCATGACACAGCGGACAAGAAAACTTTTTTTGCCTTTGCTTTTCTCGAAAGTAAGCAACCCTTCTAAGCACTTTTCAACCGGTTTTCGCAGAGTTCTTAAAGCAATTCAGATGCAGAACAAGACATCTCAGAAGAAAGGATATAAATGTCAGAAACGGCACTTAAGTGCTATCTTCCCATAAATGACGCGAGAAAGTTTCTTTCCCACTAATGGGAAATTCGCCTGATGGAAGACACCTCTTTCATACTAAAAAATATATATATAAATTGCCCGATTTATTTATTTCCTCTGATAGGATAGCGATGTGACACGCATTTTCGAAGCTTAGTTTAAACCATCAGAGCAATAAAAACGGTGTCGCTCTTATGTCACCACGTGTGGTGTTAGATCCGATAGTTTTGAAATACTTTAGGATTACGATACTTTTTTTCAGAGCTTAAAATATTTAGCGGCGTACTAAAAAAGATTTGAACTGTTAAATGTCTGATAAAAATTGTTAAAATGTGAAACATTAAAAGAGTATTTTTATCACAATATATAAATCTCTATCTTTGCGCAAGTAGAGGATACAATGTGACTACTGCATTTGGAGTAGATATTAGTTTAACACGTGGCTCACACTTAGGTGACCCACAAGTAAAAGCACTTATCGCCTCATTATATACCACATCTGATAAAATGAGTCTTACCATTAATGGCCTCAAAAAAATAAGTTATAGCATCTTAGACCTTACTTGCGTATCTCAAAACATTTACTTGTCACATAAAGGTGACACATAGCTGCATCAAAAATAGACCTGCATTATTAACCGCACTTTTAGGGTCTAAAAGTAGAGTTTATTTTTAATTATTGTATTGAAATTTATCGACTTTCTTTAATCTTTATTCTTTTGAATTATATCGAAATAAAGAAAATACTTGAATTTTCTCATATAATTATGGACTTATTTTCTTTAAATTTCATTCTCTCGAATTATAATGAAAGAAAGAAAATACTAGAATTTTCACATACATTTATGGGCCTGTTTTCTTTAATCTTTATTCTCTTGAATTATACCGAAAGAAAGAAAATACTAGAACTTTCACAAATAAAAAAATTAAATGAAATTAAAAGATATGCTTTAGCAATCTCATGAATAATCAAAAATTTCTTGATTACAGCTAAAATGTATTTTTCTGAATTATATATTTTATTTATTTATTTGGGCAATCTCAAGTGAATGAAAGATTATTAAAAGTGAAATTGCAATTAAATGTATGCTATTTAATATAAATTGGTAAAAAGTTGAATTTGTTTACTTTTTTCTCTATGAAGCATTTAGACTAATGAATTTCTCTTGCCCCATCTTCTAACATAGTTATATATGAAATTATTAAATTTCGTAACACTTATTTTTTATAAATTAATTTTTCTACTTTTTATTTATTAGTCGAAAAATAATAGAATTTTGTGCAAACTTATTTAGGGATATATCGTAACATTAAATTGAAAGAATGTGTACTGCAATTATGTTTAATTGCTTCATTATTAAATTGAAAGAATGTATACTGCAACTATGTATAATTGCTTCTTTATTAAATTGGAAAAATGGGCACTGCAATTATGTATAATTGTTTCTTTATAAATTGAAAGAATGAATGTAATATGAATAACAAATTTTAATAAAAAAATTTTATATCTTGAATTACAGAATATAACTTTAAAATAGCACAGTCAATGAATTAATAAAAAAAAACCCTAATGAAATCTTTCCTTTAAGTTATTATCTTTACAAATTTTTAATACTTTTGAACCAATAAATTGCTATTTATTTATTGAATCGTTAATTTCTTTGTTAATTTGTGTGCGACCCTAAAAACGAACATCCGACACGATTTTTCCTCTTTGCGAACTCATATCCATTTATCGAAAAGTGGTTTAAGTCAGTATTTATGTAACTTCATACCTTTGAGATAAAATTCTGAAATTTTATACATAACCTCATTAGAGGATGTGCCATATTTTACTTACTGGGAGTTTTTTGTTTGGGTTCTGTATAAAAATTTAAATTTTGTATTTCTTTAAACTTAATTGTTTGAAACTTTTAATGGACTTCATAATATTTCGTAAATTTTTTACGCTAATTTACAATTTACAGTATATGTCTATGATTAATAGTTAAGAAATAAAGGCCGCGGTCAAGGTTTTTGAGATATCCAGTATGGAATCTAATGGTAGCATTTGCTCTATTTGTAGATTTATTATTTTCCTTTATTCATTCATATTTTTACCGAATTAACCATGCATATATAATTAAATCAAAATTCAAACAATTCCTCTTTATCATTTTATAAATCACAGATTTCCTACAACTTTCTGCCAATCACCATATTTCTTCATATATTTTACATAAAAGTAATTTCGCAAGCATGCTTGAGAATCGACCTATTAGTTGAATGGGTTTTTTTTCTGTTTTTTTGTATAATAATTACATTGAAATGAAAGCTTTAATTAATACTCTTGACAGCTAATTATTATTCTAAAGTAATATCCAAAGATCTAATTTATTTTCTATTTAATTTTAGTGATATTTTTCTGCCAACTATTATGTAAGTTAAATTGAGTCGATTCCTTGAAAGCAGAAAAATGGACAACTTTATGGACGATGGAAAATCGACGTGCTTTAGAATTTCACTGAGAAAGTATTGAATTGCTGAAATCTCGTTCATATATATCAAAATTTTTCCCTCCAATGGCTTTACTACAAGATTTTTACAGGAATTTTTTTGCCATGTGTAGTCTTAGGAATTTGAATATTTAGTATTCTTAAAAGAAGCATTTCAGATTTTTATCCCTTCATTCGGAGAGTGACAAAATGCTGAGAATATCAGTTTTCTAGAGAGCGTGTAGAATTAATTAAATAAAAAAATAATAATTGGATCAGAAAATAAAAGAACATTTCGGAATGAAGTTAATATGGGCTAAATTAAAATAAAAATTAAGAAATTAACTAAGTCTTAAATTATATTAAGAGATATCATCACACACACACACACATTCTATTTAAGTAGTAATCTAATAGAGAGTAAGAATTATTGTAATTGATCCATATATATTGGAATCGATTACATAGATTGGATCCATATATTCAACGTATTGCAATTGATCCATACAGCTAACATATCAAGAAAGCATTTTCTTCATTATTTATTGATTTCTTTGTTTTCTCGCATGAGCTGAAAATTTTGAAATTCATTCAAAAGAAATTAAAATTAAAATTCAATCACGATTTTTTCTTTTAGAGATATAATGCTCAAATTCAATAAGATCTTGAATGATTCTTATCGAGTATCGGTATTTAATCATTTATTTCAGAAATGAAATGAGACATTTTCTTTGTTTACTCTTGAAAAAGCTAATTCTAAGAATTAAATTCATGTTCTAATTAAAACGCAGGTGTATTAATTTTATTTGCTAAAACACTGTGATTAAATGCGATATTATATTTTTACTTGAGAAGTTTTCTTTCGTTATTATCACCAAGCCTTTCTCAACCTTATATGAACTCACATTCTTTTATATACTTTTATCTTGTTGAACCATTTCTTTCAGATTCTCATTATCTTTTATATACTTTTATCTTATTAAATCGTTTCTTTCAGATTATCACATTCTTTCATATACTTTTATCTTATTTAACTATTTTTTTGAAATTCTCACATTCTTTTATACGCTTTTATCATATTTAACCCTTTCTTTCAGGTTTTTAAAAGGAGATCATGCCATGTTTTTACTCATTTCTTTATATGCAATGTTATGAAATTTTGCATATGAAACTTTCATAAATAAAAAATGATAACTTTTAAAAGAAGGAAATAGAAGATATTAAGTAACCATCTCAAAACATTCGTACAAGTTTCTGAACGAAATTATTAAACCTCCAATTGAAGGGCTTACCAGCATAAAGAAATAATTTATAAAATATCTGGAAAATATAAGTTTCATAAATTAATGCATTAATATTACGTAAATTTTAAAAAATACATTATTCTATCATAAATACATTCTCTTTTATTTTAGTTGAAATAATTAGTGAATGTTAGAAAACGTTCGATTCAAAGACTTTTACACATTCAAATAATCTAAATTAAAAGATTTTTCTGCATTCAACGACATAATTTTATCATTGGAGGGATTACCTATTTTTGCCCACCCCCAAACAAACAACACCAAACAGCTCCTTGTGGAGGCTCAACAGTGCATTATATAATAAAATAATGCGAAGAACAACAAATTCTTTTACAGTGAATACCCGTTCTTTATTTGACTTGTAAACACATTTCGAATCGTCGCGAACTGACCCCACCACTCATCACTACGACTAATGTATGAAGCAGACAGACAGACAAACAATAAATAAGTACGACAAAAACCAGAAGAAAATTTAGAAAATTCAAATTCGAGCTGAAAGGATCTGATTTTCTCAAAACAAGAAAAAGAAAATTACCTGATCCTGTGCCTCCCATCCACACAATGCGGATCATTGAACACTCAACAATGCGTGAAAAGTCATATGACCAAACAAACAATCGACTCTAAGAAAACAATGCCTTCAAAAAACAGATCAAGCAGTATGGAATATGTGGTTTCTAAATTGAAATACCTAAATGTTGTAAAATCTCGTCTTATTACACAAATGGTTCAAAAGAAGTAAGTGATGCTAAACATTTTGCAATACTTTAAAAAAATAAATAAAATTTGTATACCTTGATTTGTTTATTAATTCAATATTGATATTTATTGGTTTACAAAATAACTATCAGTAGTTGCAAAAGCATATTCATTGAAATGAATATTATTATTAATTTATGGACCAGACACAAATGAAAGTCTATTTTTTGATAAACCAAAACTGATAAATTATCTCGAAAATTTGTTAAAATAATTGAAACCATATTTAATTTGAGCAGGCAAACTATCACGATTTTATTTGAAGAATAACTTTGTCAAGTAGTATCAGAGTAACTATAATCATTTTTACATGACTAGTAACTATAATAATTTAAAAGTAGATTAAGAAATTATAATAATTTAAAAGTAGATTAAATAACAATAATTATGTTTAAAAACTATTTTATTGGAATGCACATTCCGTTTGTTATTCGCCTCTTACTTATTCCGAAATTTTGCCTTTATTGGTTTATTTTCTTTCCGAGCTGGCGTGAAAATAAAAAAGTATCAACAAAATATTAATATCAACAGAAAAAAAAATGTTGGAACTGATTCTCGCTTTATCAGATAATTGACTAACATCAAAATAATGCATGTTTCCATAAACATGAGGCGTTTGTATTAAATTCATGAAAACTATCCTTGAAAAATGTAGACATATGTACATACATTTAAAGAAACTTTCAACTAAGTACTTGGCACATGGTGTTATCATTATCTCATCTTTGATTTAAAGTCATTATGTATGTACATAATGATTCCACGTGACCTGCACCTGCTTTCTCTTAACTATGTTTCAGCTTTCCTTCATACTGATAAATTGATGTTTAAACTAAATAAATTTAAAAGCAGCTTTTAAAATCACGCTCTTATTAATGTCCTAGAAAGAACTTATTTTAAATTTTAATTGCTCTTTAAGTTTTAGTCTTTCATTCATTATTGATGATAATTTTTAAAACCTGAAATCGTTTTTTTTTTTAATTTTTAGCAGATTTCAAAATTTTTATAAAATCAAAATTTAATTGAAAAAATATATTAATCGATTACTAAATTTCGAAAATATATTAAAATGAGGTATTGTCATCAAGAGCATACAAGTACGGAAAACATAAAAATTCTAACATTTCCAGAAGTGTGAGAGAAATAGAAGACAAATTTCCATCTTTACAAGCAAGAAAGAAATCAATTTCAGTAAAAGTAATTAGAAATGACTAAAATCTTTCAATGTTCTTGAGAGATGTGTCTAAAATTAAATTTGATCTTATAATAAAATCGGATTGAAACCGAACTTGATTACAACATGTAAAATTAGTAGTTCATACATTTTATTAAAGCTGTGATATTTAGAGGAAAAAATAGAAAAATTTATTACTATTTGTATGAGTAAATAATTTATTTATTCATAAAAGATATATTAACTTATCTAATTAAATAATATCATCAACTAAAGCTTAAATATCAATATTCAGATTTATTACATTTAGTCTAGAATGTGCATAATATGGAGCTCTAATTGGGAATAAAGGGTTCCTGTAGAATCTGAAACAGATAATCCAAAATTATTTAAAAAACCAAAAACAGAAACTGCAAAAAAGCCTATAAAAATTTCACAAAAATTGTAAGAAGGATAAAGGAAATATAAGGAAAATATTTTATATTATGCTATTTTTGCTTTAGGCTGATCCAGCGACATTGGTCCTATCAAGGAAAAACAAAGCATAAAAGTTTGGAAAGATAATTACTACGGAAGTTAACTTTAAAAAATAATTAATTATTTTTCAATATAACTATTTATAAACGAGTTTTAAAATATTTCCCTCCAAATTCAGCTTTTAAAAAAGGGATCATTTTTTTAGACGTGACAAAAAATAAAAACTCGAACTGTTCCGGATAATCTAATACATCGGGACATTTCACAGATGTAACAAAAGTAGATATTTTATTCTAGTTAAAATTCACTTTAACAAACTTTTTAAAATTAAATATTTAAAAAAATTAAATATAATTGTATATTTAAATAATATAAATTATTTATTAACCAGTTTAAAATAAGATACTCCAAACTATTAAAAAAAGGGACGGTTTTTTTAGAAGCAACAAAAAAATAGAAAATTGAATGGTTCCAGCTTATCCAAAACATCTAAACATTTCATAAATAAAACAAAATTAGGTAAAATTCCTTTTTTAACAAAAATTTTTTAAAAAATAAATATTTTTAAAAATTAAATAGAATTATATAATTAAATAACATAAATTATTTATTAATGAGTTTAAAATAAGGCACTCCAAATTAAGAAGATTTTTTTAAAAGGGGCAATTTTTTCAGAAACGACAAAAAAAAAAAAAAAATAGAAAATTGAACAGTTTCGGGCAATTTAAAACATCCAGACGTCTCATAAATATTACAAAAGTAAGTATTTAATTTTAGTTAAAATTCATTTTTAACAATTTAAAAAATATATATATATTTTCAGAGTCAGCTATTTTTTAAGTGAAATTCGTGAGAATAAAATGGAATTTATTCTATATATTTTTTGCTTTTGACTGATTCATCGACATTAATCCTTCCAAGGAAAACCCAAACATAATAACAAATTAAGAAAGAAAATTACACCAGAAGTTAACTTGAAAAAAAATCCAATCTGGTTAATTTTTAAATATAAACTATTTAACATTGAGTTGAAAATGGGACTCTCCAATAAATTGAATCCCAATTAAGAAGACTTTTCAAAAAGGGATCAATTTTTAGAGGAGCCAAATATAGAAAATCGAACTGCTCCGGCTAATTCAAAACATCTGGACATTTCATAAATTTAAAAAAGTGGGAAAGACAAACATACTCTCATGTGAGAGCATGGTATAGTTTTCGCTTGAGGTTTTTTGAGCCTCAAAATTTGCAGACAACAAATGAGCTATTTATCCCTTTTTTATTTTGGAGTCGGCTTTCAGAGTATAGTTTTTCCAATATCTATCATCAGCTAATGTAGTTATATTTTTAGAGTCGGCTTTCACTGTATAGCTTTTGAATTATCTATCGGCTGCTGTTGTAGTGTTTCCTTTGGAAATTACGGTGTTATTACCTTACTCACGAAACATTTTTTTAAAAATAAACCAAACAAGTTAAAACATTGTTTCTTTAATCGATAGAAATTGTTGGTTCAGAGATAATTTCAACTAATTAAAATAGGATCATTAGAAAATAACGCGGAAGGTTGTCATATCTGGCGATTTATTGCCAACTGAAGTTACAACTTTCTTTCCGAATTATACATTCTCTGAATTCTTACGAATTGTCTCAATTAATTTAACCAGTTTGAAATGGTATGGAACAATCACAAGACTATCAGAGTACAATATTTAAAAAAACGATGTTTTTTTTAAAAATCGTTCCAAAACTTTGTTTGCCAGTTAGAAAAATTGGAATTGAAAGTTTAAAAAATTATATATATATATATATATATATACACATAAGTCTTGTGGGTGTTAAACTGGTATTAATGACTTAAATTAATTAAGACAAATAATAACTTAAAAAATAATAATGTTCTCAGATGATAACTTGAAATTTGAGACAATAGATTTCATTTTTTAAATATTAGTTAAGAATACAAAATAATAATAAATAAATGTTTAAATATTTCTTCAAAGTCAGTTGTTTATTTGTAAGTAAAATTCGAGACAAACCAGGATAAATCATAGATATTCGGAACTGTATTGGTTAATCCGCGGTATCTGGCTACTTTGAGATTTTAAATAACAATCATACTTAGATCGTGTTTATCCTGGAAGTCGGTTTAGCATGGAAATCAAGATCCAGTGTCAATCTTATCATCTCCTTGTTTTAAATTTATAAACCACATGGATTGTGTTAAATAAACATTGAAAGATGGACCAAAATAAATTGCTTCGATTGCAGAAAATAGAACACTGAGCAATATAAATGGCGGCGACTGGTTGGAACCTCTTGAAAATGGAATTAAATGGAGTGAACGGAAAATGTCAAATACCTCTGTAGAATGTTCGATATTCTTCTAGAATATATAACATTTTTTTTTTCAGCATCTCTCTCACCTGATATATTGTTTATTCGTGAAATAGGATTGGACTTCTTACGGCACCAAAGTTTAAAAACACTTTGACGGATAGAATCCATTAAGCTAGAAAGCAGTTAAGATAAGTAATTTTAACAATGTTCTTGAGAGAACGAAAGCAATCTATGTGTTTTTCGGTCCTAAGAAAAATATTTTCGCCTATATTCTCATCATTTTTCTTGTCAAGCAGTATCTGTTAATGAGTATTTGGCAAATCCCATTTGAAGTTGCAAGAGATAATTGTTTTTCAGATAAAAATACCGCAGAAGCAGACAAATTTATTTACCAATTTTTCTCACGTTTGTTTACAAGTTCAGCGAACTGTATTACGCGTCATTTCAAGTAATTATATGAAACTGTTTTGCAATAAGCATTCCACTCTTACCAATGCATTTGGCGATGCACTCTTTCTAGTATTAATTATGAGGTCTTAAAAATAAATGGAACATAGCTTTTATTAATATTTAAATAAGAATGCACTCAATATTTCAGTCGAAGGTTTTTTTAAATAATTTTTGGGAAAAATCTCCCCAAAACTTTCACCCATATTCTCTAATAAACTAGACATGCCACAGAACGCTTTATATGGCATTAGCGTACAACATTGCAAAACATTTTCTCGTGTAAATTTAGCAATTTTACTGAATATATCCTGTTATATTCGGCGAGTTACCTGGCGATTAACCCATGGCATGCATTAATAGTATCCAAAAATTGAATTTGTGTTTTAGATATGTTTTTCTCAACCGATTGAAACAAGAATTAGATACAAATTTGCTCTTGTAGTCGTACATTTCCATACCAAATTTGATATATTTGAGTCATTGCGTTTTCGAGTTATTATATTTAATTATTTCTGGAAGTGCAAACTGACGCACTTGAACCATAACTTTTTCCTGCATTTTGCTCAAAATTTGTAAAGTGTTTATACTATAAATAATAAACCTGCGCACCGATTTTTATCTAATTAATTCTCTTCCTTTTCTAGCAATTTTGTTAACTTATGTTCGAACAACAGGACAGACAGATTTCCTCTGAACAGACTTTACTCAAAAATTGACAGAAATCTGCTAATTTGGTGTATAGACAGTGTATCAAATTTCAACCGCCTAGCTCAAATCGTTTCTGAGATCTTTTCATAGACGAACATTTTCCGAAAATATATATTTTGAATTCGGTGTGGTTTAAAATGTGGAGATTCGTCAAAATCTTGAGATTGAATTTATTGATAACTAGCCGCCTTTGGCGACCAGCTGGTTCGCCATGAGTATTGCGTTCTAAAACTTTCAATTAAATCACATATTCATTAGCCTAGAAGTAATTCCGGGAATTGATTGGCCTGAAAGCAATATTTTCTTTAAGATGATGGACGAAAAGTTCTAAAAGAACACCTTTTCCTAATAGTATTCCTTAATTTTATAAATCAATCAGTTTTAACTATCGGTTATGCTTCCAAAATATTAAAAAAAAAATTTTCGATGATGTTGCCAAAATATGAAATATGTTTTTTTTTTTTAAAGAAAGCGAGAAAGGGAAAAAAGTATTGAATTAATGATACAGATATTGCAAACGATTACATAAATATGCCATTAAGTCCGGATTTCAATGCATATCCTGTCTAAATTCAATCAGGTTTACTGTAAATAAAGATAATTTGTGGAATTAATGATACAGATATTGCAAACGATCTTAGAATCCTTTGCTTTGCATTTATTTTTTAAAGAAAATATCACATTTTATATTTCTTTTATTTTATCCTGTCACGTGCTGAAAGTTGCATTTCTGTAGATTTATTTTGGGAGGATAATTTTTTTTATTTGAACTTACGGCATTCTTTTATTTTATCCAATCACGTGATAAAAACATGGTTAAAATATTTCTTTAAAAATTCGTTAAAAATAGAAGCTTACGTTATAAATTTAAAACACTGACACCGTTAGAAAGCTAATTTTTTTATCTTTAAATTGATGTAAAAATCATGTTTGTGCGATAATATTTTCGGAAGTTATAACGGAAAAACGTCGAAATTTCGCTTAAATTTTAATTAATTCAAATTCTAATTAAAAATTCGAAAAAAGGGCTTCGAGGTGCACATTCCGGACCTCCAAGGTATGCATGTACCAAATTTGGTAGCTGTAGGTCCAACGGTCTGGCCTGTAGAGCGCCAACACACACACACATTGAGCTTTATTATAAGTATAGATAACTATTCTTTGTCTGCACTATATATGCGAAGAATTAAAAATCCTTCATACTACATGTAAAACAAAGGAGAATAAAAGGGCCAGAACCCAGTTGAATATTATTTCATTGTAAATCTAGAGCTGACAAAGATATCAAATAATGGTTTCAATAAACAATTGATTTCAAAGGAAAAAAATCTCATAATACTCTTAATACGAATCTAAAATTTTAATGAAAAAAATTTAATGAGGTTTTATGAACGTGTAGTGTTTCAAATGAATATTAATAATATTAATTAAGAAATCTTTTAAATAAATGGAGCACGGCTTTCATTAACATCTAAAGGAGAATGCAATTATCATATAAATTGGAGCTTATTTTAAGAAACTCTAAGAACGATTAAAATAAAAGAACGATTATAATGCATTGAATTACTCATGAAAATAAATTTGGATATGTTATTAATAAATTTCATCGACGATAAAAAAAAATCACTTAACTTTATTTGGAAAATAAACACTCAATGTTTTCTTAATAGAAAACAATTTTGAAATGAAATATTACTTAGGAAAGTTTTCGCTCTTTTTTTCTAATAAATTAGATCAAGATCCTTATTTTAAACAATCAACAGTAGAGAATTGAGGTCAGAATTATTCTGGTTTAAAATTGAATTCTTCAGAATATTTCCCGACAAATGTCAAAATCCAATTTCACAGAATATTTGCTGCCAAATATCAATATAGGTATCATCGATTCAAATACACCGAAAATACAAACACTCTTTCACTCTGTAGGTGGAATATTCGTGTATTGGGGATATGGAATTTCAGAGAAGGAATGTAAGGCTCAAATATCATCTTTTTCATCTAGCATCAAAAATATCTTGAAAATTGAGAATGTGACCTACAGAAATACAATATTTCTAGAATATCACAGCGATTAATAAAGTACTTTCATTGGAAAAATACAATATTTGGAAATCTTACATTTCTTTTTATTGATGGAAATAAAACTTGTTGATAGATAATCGACTAAGTAGGACGGAAATAAATAAATAAGCTTAGTTTCGTTAAATCAAATCTCCTCACGATTTCCATTGATTAGTATGATTAATTAGTGGGATTCCGTTGATTAATCTCTGACTTTTATTGAACGGAATTACTATAATTACATTAATGCCTTTAATTATATTATAATATTACAGCCTTAAATAGCAATTAAAAAGTTTTACAATTGCTGGTTAGCGTCTAGAAGCAATAAAAGGCAGATTTAGGGATATACTTGGTAATTTTAAAATGTGATAAAAAATTATTATAGATCTTAATTCAAAAGTATATTCATTTTTCTTTTGAATTAAACTAGCTTAAGATTTTTCTTCTTTTTGAATTTCTAAAACAAGTGACACTTCAATACTTAATCTTAATGACTATTTCAAATAAGCAAAAACGCAGAAATTACGTATAGTTGAATTACACAGTATATATTTTCTAATTTTTAATTAATACACGCAAAAAGAAAAACTGGAAATCCTTCATATAACACATTTTTTAGAAATACCTCTTTAGTAAAAACACTTCCAAGATTTACCACGGTCAAATAAACAAATCCCTTGACTCAAAGCAGAAAATTTAAATAATACGTTTTTAAATTTTGGTTTTAAAGTTGAGACATTAATTAATATTTTTTAAAAAATTCTTTTGTTGTGAAGGCACTGATGGATAATTTTTTAAAAGAAGGAAGAAAACATTGGAATGTAGCTTTTGGAAAAAGTTTATATATATATATATGTTTGTTTTAGACTTATACACGTTTTAGACTTTTCTGAGCTGAAAAACATTACTGAAATTCTGATTGTCTGAGAACACGATAGCTCAAAGACACTTTGATATAAAGGATGAAATTTCGCAAATGGTCCTTACTCCATTTTTTTTTTTTATTTCAATGAAATTTTAGTAGATATCTCTCAGCCCATGCGCATATGAACTCGAAAATTAAAAAAGTAAGGAGCTAAATGGATAAAATTAGATATTTTTAATCATTAGAAATGTAGCTCTGGATGAAATTTTTCACAAAATCAGTCATAGAATAGACCGGAAGTCGATCTGTGTACTCGCGTATATGTGAATGCGATGATTCAAAAATTTAAAGTCTTTGATAAATGAAATTTGGCATTTCTTGTTGTAACCCAAACTGGAGATCTGTATCGAATTTGCAAACAATTGATCGAAAATGAGGCATTCAAAATGCGTTATTAATTTTCTTCATTATACTATGAAGCTCAAAACACCCAAATTGCATCGGAAGAAGTTGAGTCGGTGTGCAGAGAGGGTAAGAGATACATTCATTTGCGGACTTCACTGTGACCTTTAAGGCTTTGCTACCTTCCTTCCTATCCTTCGTAATACATCACAAATAGGATAATAATTGAAGTCATTTAAATAGTTGAAATACATTTAAATACAAATAGTTGAAGTCATTTAAAACTATAGAACTTGATTTGTTTTGAAATACGAAAGCAAGATCGCATTTTTAGCAAGGTTGTTTCAATACTATAATGCATATAACTATAAATTAATTAAAATTTTTTGTGACATCCATCTGCTAAAAATGTTTCCAAATTAGAATATTTCCCTTAGAATGACACTTTACAAGCAAATGTTCCTTCTGTTCATTTTTAAACTTCCTGCATAGATTTTATTGCACATCAGCTACGTATTTGTTGGTCTAAATTGCTTTTGGTTTAAAAATTAATGGGTATATTTAAAAAATATATTATACATTTTCAGGAATTGGAAGCAATATTCCAGTCCTGAATATTGATTCCAAAGTAATTTTGGGTATTAAAAAACGTTTATATCCCTCTGTCTCTGTCTATGCTTATATTTCTGATTAGCACGATTATATAGGAAATCTTGAATTCTTACATATTTTTCAGTTTTACGAATTTTTATTTCAAGTTTACGAATTTCGATTATGCTAAGTATAGTGTCTAGGGAAACTTCAAAATGAACATTATGAAGAAAAGGAATGAAAAGAAGAGTGACCGTATTTTAATTTCCCATTTATTTTCCCGAATTCTTCGATAAAACTGAAAACCGTGTCAAAAATTACTGATGTAAGCTTTTATTTACTCTATTTATTTACACTAAAGCATCATTCCAATGAAATCTTCGACTTTAGCTGAAAATGACAATTAACAAGTCACTTGTTGTTAAAGATATTAATAATTATTACAAAAATTAAAAAAATGATTAAATTCACAAAGTTTGTATACGAGCTTTATTATCTTATTTCTACCAGAATAGTTACATTCTTCATTCATTGTAATTATATTAATCTTTTCATTAAAAATTTATCCCACAAATTGGCTACTAATAATATTTTTAGTTTCTTACTGACCATCGATATTAACAACAATGTTGACGAATCCTTGCTAAGCATTCCCATTAGTGCAGTAAAGTCTTGATAATCCTGTTAACATTTTCATCACAAATTATGTAAAAAAGTATTGGAAGGTTTATTAAAAAATTATTTTATAAATTATGTTTTTAAGTACTTTCTTAGTTTCAGTTATGATCATAAAAGAAAATGCAACTCTCAAAATTATTTCTTTTTTTATATATATATGAATGAATCGAAACCAAATTCAGATTCTGCAAATTTATATTTACGTATGGGAATTATTTGTTGGTTTTTCTTCTATAAAATCATTTTTCAGATTGACCTGTCGTGCAGGAGAATAAACACGATCTTTCATTTGAAAGTAATACAATAGTTAAACGATTACACTTCGTGAAGAAAGAAGTGCGCAGCTCTGATAAAGTATGTAAATTGGTTACTAGGGCACCAGCGGAAGCGTTCTTTACAGCTACCCATGCATACATAATGAGTTTGTCTTTAGTGTGGTGGCGTCATCTGTTAGTCAAATTTCCAGCCAAAACTTTTCTGATTATGCATATTTAGTATTGTGCCCGATTGATGAAATATGCTGAAAATTCAATTAATTAACCAATCTTTCAGTAAAAATTACATACTTATATATTAGGAAATGTGTGCATATTTATCAATGAATATTTTTTCTCCCTTTTATTTCCTGTTTACAGACTTTGGACGGGGCAATAAAAATTGATGAAACAAAATTTACGTAAGGTAGCATTTATTTAAAAAAGCGCTCAGGTCAAATCCTGATGTTGTGATTTTTGCTCCCTTATTTAAAAAATATAAATCTTCGGAAGAAATTTTTTTTTAAAGTTACCACGGTTCTTAGTGCCTGTTTTCACTGAAAACCAATTATAAAATTATATTAGTAATTGAAGAGGAATAGAAAAAATTACTGCCGAATTTCTAATTAATAACGTCTTTGTAAATCAACAACTGGGAACCCCTCATACTCTATTTTGATAATATATACTCTCTATTCCAAGCAATGCAAATTCAACTGTTTATCCTTAAGAAGTTTAATATTAACCATGATGCAGTCTTGGAGAATTAGTAAAAGTTTTGTCTGATGTTATCTAAATGAATTCCTTTTTTGGTATAAAATATATCTTAATATTTCATTCAAATAAATTCAATAGTAACTAAGTTTTTAATATTAATTTATACTCTAACCTCATACATTCCAATAAATAATATTTTAATTGCGTAGAATTTTATTATTACACTTAGTACGAACGGGAAACTATTTAGAGCAATAACAACAGCAGAAATGCAGGAAACCTTAAAGACAATGCTGAAATAGTTATCTACAAATGTATTTACTTCTATTTAATCTAATAAAAACAAGCAGAAATTGAAAAATCGATTATAAAATCTGCCTTTGCATGAACATATTTTTATTGAAAACAAGGTGACCCTTACCATTGAGGTAAATGGCGAAGAGCAATGAAAAATTTATTGATCGCAACTCCAAACTTCGTCTGGTTTGACAAGTATTACGCCACCAGATCAAAGGTTCACCAAATTTTTCCTTTTATATTTTGTTTCCTTTTCAATCCACTTCCCCTCTTATACAAATTGTCATCGAATGTGGAGTTAGATATGTGGAACATTTGCAAAACGAATTGAAATGTCTTACTTCTGTCATTAATTATACTGCTATTTCCAGATATTTTCCTTTGGTACAGTTACTATTCCACCACTCATGGCTTTCCGTGCTTGGATCAATTAGCAATATATTTTTTGAAATTTTATCAGTGTTATCATTATCGTCAGATAATTTCAATTGCATTTCTTTATTGTTTCGGCCTTCTATAACTCGAACTATCAGCAAAGTTATTTATTATTCACATCGTACATTAAACTACATCTTGCCAAAATAGTGTACAGAAAAATGTATTCATTTTCTACGATTCTTCAATGGCCGCAAGTGAGGTCATGTTGAAATGTTTTGAAGTCTCTTCGATAGTTTTAATTGTATAAACATTTCTAATTTTATTAACTGCTAATCATCAAAAACAAAAACTCATTTTGAATAAATACATTTCATAGAATTCACTAAATGACTTTCTGCATCGTTTATTTTTTGTTCTCAATAATTCAATTTATTGAGTAATTTTCCTTCTTATATGTACAATTTGTGAAGAAAATATCACTTGCCTGTTTTGCTTCGATCTACAAAGAAATCAAATCATGATGATTGAAAAAAGAAGATGAGTCAAACGTAAATAGATGATGATGCATGTCAAACCAACCGTTTCGTAATAGTTTAACATGTTGTAAATGGAAACTACAAGAAACAGGTGCCATGATGATAGATAGTAACAGAAATTATAGGAAACAGCATTTATTTATTTGAAAATGATGGGACAAGCGAAGACAAAATAAATAAATAACTCAAAAATAATGAATTCATGTTTATTATTCTTGTTGCTGAATTATTCCAAGAGTTTCGCGTCTGAAATTTCTGTAAAATATGCAAAGGATCTAGCAAATCAGCATTTTGCTTGATGTTGCCAACATGTGCGAGAAGTTTGGTATTATTCTAGAAAGAGTTCGATAATCTTTCTGTCGCCTCTGCGAGGCGTGATTTTAGGTTGGCGGTTGCGCTGTTGCGCACTGCCTGTAATAAGTATGGCCTAATAAATGAGAATTTATTACTTCTGTGTTATTTTTGTGTTTTCGTTCTTCCCATCACGTTCAACTTTATGCGCCCTCTGTCGCCAGTAGTTTCCATCTCCGATCCTGAAGTATTTTTGCGACACTTGTTTGGATTGGTGTGTACTATATTCCCTTCACGTTTGGCTCATCTTTTATTTAATCATTGTATGTAATTAAAAAATAAAAGTAGCCATAAACTTTGTGTGGGGAACGAAATAGGAGTTGCGAATGTTCAATTGGTTAGTTGTTGTATATTTTTTTGGCACAGGAGGCATCTTTGGCAAAGCTGCGCCATCCATGTGGTAAAAAAGAGGTTAAATATTCTTCAAAATTTAAATAATGGTTGAATGGTTGCATAAAAGAAGAATAAAATAGTTAAAAATCACTGGAAACAGAAGCACATGATTATGTATTTAAAATGCAAAAAAATTAAAAAGTTAAAGCTCTTGGAGAATTTAAATGCTTGGTAAAATTTAATCTATATAAATAAAAATGAATGTTTGTCTGTATGTCTCTTATGAGCATTAGTAGTTTTTGCAACTTGTTCTGCTTGCTCATTGCAATGAATCCCTACGTGACTGGGGAGATAGCTAAATAAAATATAGTAGCATCTACTTTGAAGAGTTTGTAAACGTTTCTAAGATTTCAACAGCAACTGATTGCATATCATAATTGAAATGGGAAAAAGTTTCCAGTGAACTCATACTGCTAGAAAAGTCTCTGATTGGAAAAGAAATATTATGAAGATCTTCGGCGATTGCGAATGTTGCGCTAGAACAGTTTACATAAAGTCTAGTTCCAATCTTAAATTACAAAAACCAATCTTCGTCTAGGATTTGTTTATTTTACTTACGCTTCTAACTTATATTCTGTTAAGAATTAGAATACAAATGGGTCTAAGAAGAGTTTGTGTCCATTGAAAAGTTTTCTTAGTGGAAAGATGTTTGAGAAGACCAGCCATATGTAAAGGAACTGACTGGGAATTAACCCCCCCTCTTTTTTTTTTAATTTTATTTATAATGAAACAAATTTTAATTTAAGAATTAGAACACAAATGAGAGTAAGAAAATTTCTGTCAATCGAAAAGTTATATGCAGTGGAAAAAGGTTTGAGAATACCTGGCATATACAGTGCAAAAGATATGGCATTTTTTCCTTCTTCTGTCAATTTTTGAATTGGTTTTATACAAGAAATACAAATACAAGAAAACGACATAAATGGATGTTTATATACAGCATCATTTGCAAATCCTTCATTACAACATTATTAACAATATTCTTCAAAATAGAGGCCATAAATAATACTTTTTCCTGGAAATGTTGATTGAGTGATAGACGTTAATATATCATATTCTCTCTCACATATAGCCAGAATGAAAATTCGAACGAAAAGTCATTTATCAGAGTGAACTGATCCTTGTAAACATTCTAGGAAACTGCGAGCGAATTACCATAAAGTGTAAGAGCCGGGGGGACTAGAAGATAAGTTCATCGAGCTATTGAACTAAAAATGATATTCCAGTGACACACAAATCATTGCTGAAACAGGATTTTTTTTCTATATATGTTCAATATAGTGTCTGAAATCATCACGCGAGTTTATGAATTTTTATTTTTTAATTAAAAAAAAATGTTGCTAGCTAATACTCTGCTGCCTCATGAAGTCAGTCTTGTGATTTCTGAAACATCTTGCATGATATTCGTTAGCACGTTGTTCAAAGAGCTTCCTTATTTTTGATTTTTATTCTTTATTAGCTGGTCCCCGGCGCGTTTCTACGGTCAAAAAAATATTTATTGCAATCAATCAATTTGGAATGTTTAATCGAAATAAGATAAACGATATGACAGTGTATAAAATACGAACAAACAAATATCCTTTTTTATATATTAGATCTGTGTATTCTTTTAGAATTGTAAAGCATGGTGTTTTTTCAGAATGGTAATAAAAGAAACTATTTATAAAATCTGGTGATTCGTTTGATATTTGTTGAGAATTCTCAAGTTTAATTTTAGAAAGTCTGATTAAAATATTTTCCTTCGAAACTGATTAAACATAGAAAATATATTTGTACCATAAAATCGTTAATATAGTTGAAAAGATATTTTTTTGAAAATTAGGATAGTGCAAAATTATTAGTACTATAATATTTTTGGAAGTTAATGCGAAAAACGCAAAAAATTAATTAAAATTTAAACCCCCCAAGATTTATCTCCCCAAAGTTTTTTCGCATAATCTGTAATACAGTTGTTACCTCTGAGAATGACTAGCATGGCACTTTCTTGCAATAGCTAAATAATATTAACCTTTAACTTGGATTTAGCATTTCTACTGAATCCATTGAGTCTCCTTAGCGATTTATTTGGAGATGAATCCTTGGTAAATAAATGCAGTTGAGATCCGATTTTTTATTTTTTATTTTAGATAATTGTACTATATCCATAGCCATCCCGTAGGTGTAAACAATAAGATGCCCAAATTTAATCGGAATTGAATGAAAAATTTAGGATAATGTTTTGCATAGATTTTTAAAGAGAAAATAAAAATATTAAGAATCGATAACATATCAAAAACAAATAGCTAAATTACATTACATCCATTAAATGGCTTTTCATGAAGTGCAGAAAAATTAAGAAACTATAATGAAGATCCATTTAGTTTTCTTTTTTCTGAATTAACCGTATGCATGTAGAAAAACGAATTAGAAATCCAATTTTGATAAAACGCAAAATCAAAATAGCACTCAACGTATGTATGAGCAATTATAAATTCTTCTAAAAATTGGAGAGAAAAGAAAGTAAGAAAAAGTTCAAGTTCTGTTTTGATAGTTTTCTTATATATAAAATCTTGTTGCTTGTTTCGTTTTCAGAATTTGTACTGAAAAAAAAAATGTTTGATCTTCTTAAATAATACACTTGAAATATGAAATAAAAATTCCTATGTGCATACAAAGTCTTGCTTTAAAAAATATCAAAATTGTGTTCTATTTTACGGTTAATTCGCGAGACTTTTGAAGGTTTATAAATCCATTTCCTCTTGCCAAACGCATTATAAATTTTTATCTTCAGAAAAAATAATCTTGATTACGGATAAAAACCTAAATTTGAAGGAATCAAAAAATTTTGATGAAGAGATTTTAAATGGGGGTTCCTTACTCCAAAATATAACTTTTAATCATCAATGTAATAGCAGAAGGTTCAGAGTTGTTTCCAGATCCCAATTCGTATGTATAATCCAACCTATTTACCAACATCTAGGAAAAAATATACTCTTTCTGTAGCGTCTTCCAAGTCAGGTGCCCAAAATATCACTTTTACCCCCCTCCCCCAATTCTGCTGTCAGCTTCATCAGTGCTCTCATTTCGTGTTAGCTTTTAAGTTATTACAAACTTTTTAAAAGAGCGCTGGAAAATATCTTTTCTTGGTAAACTTTAAACAACAAGTAGTTATTTATCTTGTACAGTAGAACTTTGAGCGTGGCCATCCAAGCTTATAATTCAAAGATACGAGAATTATCTGCTGTTTTGATTATTATTTTCAACTCTTTGAGATATATGACTAGATAAGATTTCTACACTTTCTATTCTATCAAAGGATACAAAGTATTGTTTCTTATTAGCCATATTACTGATTCTCCGTCCCGCCCGAAGACACTCCGAAATAAATACTGAAAGATAGGGCTACCAATACAGCAACACTTTTGGAAACTGCGATTGAGTCCTAAGGATTATCACTGGTCACTGTACAACCCTCTAAGTAGGAAGTACATCTTGTCATAGATGGGAGGAGTCAGGTCCTCCACCTTTAGTGTACCCACAGAGTTGATGAGATCCGATCACCATACCGAAAGCATCTCATCCTAAACAACGAGGAGACCCCTCGGGGGTTACTATTTATGATTAGTTGTACTATCACTGATTATTATTTTCAACAGGTTCAGGTAAAGTTCGATAATATTTATCCGCTTGCTATACTGTCTAAGGACACACTGTCACTGATCCGCAGTGTATGTGGTTTCTGACCATAGATGAAACAACAGACAATGCAATTATCATACAGATTGAAAAAAGTAGAGGGAATTCCTTTATTATTAATAAAAAAAGAATAAAAAAAGATTATATGCAATACCTATCATTCTGATGAATTAATGTTGGTTTCATTAATTCAATAGCGCTATAAACACCTTAGTCTCTACTGACAAACTGACACACTAAGATAGACATTAACATAGGAGCTTCTTTCAAGTGGGGTGGTTATCTTCTGATTGTACTTGAAACTCTATTTATTATTATTATTATTATTATAAATAAATTTTCTTTTTTCTTTATTTTTATTTTTAGCAACATAATTTGGGCCTCACACACATAGCAAAACTTGCCATTTTAAGCTATTGACAATATATTTCATCTGCAGTATCAAATTTAGAGGACTGTCTGTTCATCATATATTTTTAAATATTAATCTGAATTAAAATAGTTCCTATATGTCTACTGTCTCCACTAAAAAAGTGTTTTTCCAAAATGGTTATAAAAATAATAAGCAATAATGCGAAAGAAAATTTTTATTAAGTATGAAGAGAGACAGCTTGAAATGGTGTTAGGCATCATATATTTTTATGAATACGTAATGATCTAAACGAAAACCAGATCAAGATTTTAGCCTGTTCTATAAAAGTCTCTCTCGTTCCCCACAAAGAAAAATTAATACCTGAATTTGATGAATTTTCACATTTCGGATTTTTCTGAATCCAAAATCTAACTTTTTTGTAATTATGTCAATCAATCTCCTGGTCTCTAATTAATAACTTAAAAATGTAATGAACTAGACGGATGAAATGTCATGTTTCTTCTTTGTTTCAAAATTGCAGATTTCTATCATATTTTGGATGAAATTCAGCTATGAGAAATTTGTCTAACAATCCGTTCACATGCATGAGATCACAGTAGACAAAAAAGATGAATCATGCTTCATAACTAAAATGAAAATATTGCTCTGTCACGCATCAATATCTACTAGTATTAAATAATCTATCTAACTCTCAGTTTACACGTATATGCTAGTATGATGTGGAGAGGAGGGTGCCTGCGCAGGTGTCGTCCTCGTCATCTGAACGTGGTTCAAAATTACGAGGTCTGTCCCCAAATAGCCCTAGTGTTGCTTTACAACGGAACTTTAATATCACTGAACTATAAACTGTAAGACACGTATATGATCCCAACAGATAAAAAGATGCACCATGCTTCATAACTAAAGAGCAAATATTTCGCTGTTACACATTATTATCTATTAGTATTAAATAAGCTTGACTCTCAGTTTACATTATGTGATCACAATAGATAAAAAGATGCCCCAGGCTTCATGACTAAAATGGAAATATTTCGCTGTCATAAATTAGTATCTATTAGTATTAAATGATCTAATTTTCAGTTTACAAATATGTGATCACAACTTACAAAAAAATGCACCATTCTTCACAACTAAATTGCAAATATTTCACTGTAGCGCATTAGTATCTTCTGCTATTAAATAATCTAACTTTCAGTTTACACTCATGTGATCACAATAGGTAAAAAGATGCATCATGCTTCATAACTAAAAGGCGAATATTTAGTTGCCACGCATTAGTGTCTATTAGTATCAAATAATCTAGCACAAAACATCAAATTTTAGAAGAGGGTAGTTGGTAAGATTACAGCTGTCGTAAGCTGGAGCTAGCATCATAAAGGATAGCCATCAGACAGGTATTTCTTAATTTACTGCATGATGAGGGGAGCGAAGTCTTGCTCGGGGACATTACTTACCTAATTATATTTTTCTGCAAAATCGTCTCCTCACATCGTCTTGTCGTCTGACGGTTTTCTTACTGTAGACTAAGGAATGGCGTTCGACTGAATATCAAGAAGGTGCGTAAAAATTACCTTGGTATACGACGATAAATCAGCAAACATTATTGCTTTATCGTTAAGCTTAATTAACTAGACACATTTAATAAATAGATTAGTTGAAAATAAAATTGAATGTAAAAGAATTCATTAAGTTCGTGACTTCTACTATTTTAATATCTATTGTGGAGTGGTAAGTTTACAGCTGTCTCTCAAGGAAAAGATATTTGTAGGTAGGTAAGATGAAACCCTGAAACCATTTTTAAAAATTTGTAAATTTATTATTATTATTACAAAGAAGCAACAGCTTTGGTTTTTCCAGTTCCTGACGAAAAACAGTCTTTAGTTTTAGGACACACAACAATATAAGCTGAATTATTGTTAAATTATTTTTAGTTATGGAGTGATAATTGAAATGGCGAACTATACAGAGACAAAAATTTATTTATTGCGAAATTTCACACCATATAGAATTTAAGGGCTATATTGAACATTATTTGAGCTAAGAATTTCGATTTCAAAAAAAAAAAAAAAAAAAAAAAAAAAAAAGATAAGGAAAGAAAAAGAAAATAAGAAAAGAAAAAAGATAAGAAAAACAAACTCTCTCCTGTTTCAATAGCTCAAACAATAGCTTTATGTGGACTTGTATGAGCACTTTAGTGTGAGTTTAGATTGAGCAATTAGTGTGAGTTAGCAATTAGAGTGAGTTTAGATTGAGGAATTAGTGTGAATTTTATTGAGCAATTAGTGTGGGTTAGCAATTAGAGTGAGTTTAAATTGAGGAATTAGTGTAAATTTTATTTTTTAAGGAATGATAGTTAAAATGGCGATCACTACTCAAAGAAACATTAAGGGGTTTCACTCTTTATAGCATTTAAAAATTATATAAAAAAATATTTGAATTTAAAATTCTTATTTCATCAAGAAAACACAAAAGTTTTTCCTGTTTCAAATGCAGAAACAAGCTCACATTCTATGTGACAAAAATATTAATTAGATTTGTTTACAGGCAAAAAATGGACAAAAGTAATAAATGATGTATCTTTCTTTTAAGATTGGGAGTGGCAAATCCTTTAAGAATGCGATTTTTTTTTTTCGTTTCAATAAAAAAAAAACCTCGTATTAAGCTGCATTTTTGAATCTGAGAAGGTTATCAACTTAGATTTTGGTTTTCTAAAGGCATAGATATAAATAGAAATTGGATATCTAGAAATCGATGAATAAAATTTTGTATCTGTCATGTGGAAAAATGTGTTTCCATAGTTGTTATACCATTTTTTGTTCATACAAATGTTTTTATCCATATATAATACATGCATTGTTAGATGTAGTTACTTATGTATTGTAAGGTTAGTTCAAGCGATTTATTCTTTTTGTTTTGATTCGACGTACTGCCACAAAAGTCAAATTTATGATGTTCTTGGATTTACATTTTTGTTGAGATTCAAAGATTTTGATTTTCATCCATCAGAATAATAGAAAATAATCAAGCTTTATTTTCTTTTAAAAGCAATTTAGTTATTCTAAAAATAAAAAGGAAGGAAAGATAATGATTCTTCTTTTAGTATACGTGGGAATTCCTTTAATGAGGAAGTGATGTTGATAAAAGAAAACAAAAAATAGTAATGTTTGAGTGAACGTTATAAAGAACTTATTTGCATGGTAAGTGTTTTTAAACTCCAGAATTTAAATTGGTTTTAGGTTTAATCAAGGTTATATTTCTTTTATTGACGTTTTTGAAATGCTTCACACGGATCTTTGTTCCGTTAATGTAAAGCTTCGTCCAGCTTTCTTTTTCCGGTAAAGGTTCATCCAACTTTCTTTTGTTGATGCTATTGTAATGCTTCATCCAACATTTCAAAAACACTCTTGTCTGTTAAAGCAATTTGTAGAAATCGGGAATAGTATAGGTCAATAGAAAAGTCGTAGTACTTTCGTTTGAGAACGTGTAAAGTATGCCTAGTTTGTTTAGCATATACAGGAACACGAGTAACATTCTAGCTCATGTCACTTATGCAGAAGATAGACTACATCACTTATATATAAATTCAATCATGTCAAATTAAAACCGTTTCATTTGAGCCTAACAGCAAATTAGTGCATTTTTTTATAAAAGTACTTTTAAGATCTAGAAATGCAAGCAATTTTTCTTTTAGCCGTTCAGCTTTTTTACCTAAGTGCCATACTTGTATCGATTAATCGAATTTTGATAGTTGTAAACAAAAAATATACCATTCATAACGATTGCAATTGGATTTCCATTTGAATTAAAATAAGAAAATATTCCCAACATAGAAAGTGTCATTAAATAGTAAAGAAAATGAAACAGTACAGTAGTTAAGAAAGAAATAAGTAAAATAGCATTCTGAAATTGAACAATAATTAGAATAAAAATTTTCAAGAAAAAAATTAATCAGGATAATTTATTGATGATTAATGAATATAAGAAACAAAAAATTATCACAGTGAAGTTTTTCACCGTAGCGTTGTAAGGTCATAGCAAAAATCAACCGTTGCTTGCGTTGCTTAAACGGAATAAGCATGATGCAAAATCAATTCCAAACTATATTGCAAGAATTATGAATTATTGAATAGAAAATTATGAATGATTGAAAAAGGAATTATGAAAAAATTAGGGTAAAAATGCTTTATCCGATAGGAGTTAGGATAGTATCAAATAATGAAGAATTTAAAGAAATTATTCACAATATCAGTAATTAGTGAAAAATTTTAATACAATTTATCTTTAATTAATATTATATATATTATAATATATACTATATAACCTTATATATAATTTATTAGTAAAAAATTATTAATTAAATATTATTTTTATTAATAATGACCTTCATAAACTATCCATAAAAATAATTCTCTAGCTAATGTTTTTGAATAAAACGCAAAGTATAGTTATTTAATTTCAATTTTATGTCTTTCCAGTAGTTTGCAAAACGACAAGAAAAACTTTTCTACTAAGCTAAGTTGCCAGAATTATGAAAATACTGGGGCAAAATTTTTTTTATCAGATAGGAGTTAGGATCGTAACAAATAATGAAGCATTTAAAGAAATTTTCCTTAATAACAGAACTTAGTAAAATTTTTTAATATCATTTATATTGAATTAATATTAGTTGTTCAATAATATTATATATATTATAATATATACTATATAATATCATATATAATATATTGTTATACAGTTATTAATTAAATATTATCTTTATTAATCATTACCTTCATAAATTATCCTTAGTAAAAAAAAAAAAATCCGCTTGCAAATTTTCTTGAATAAAATGCAATATTTCAAAGAATTTTATTATTTAATTTCAATTTTATGTCATTTCAGAGGTATGCAAGCAGCAAGAAAATCTTTTCTACTCAGCTAAGTTGTCAGAATTATGAAAAATTTAGGGCAAAAATGCTTTATCGGATCAAATAATGAGCCATTTAAAGAAATTATCCATAATAATAATGACAAGTGAGAAGGTTTTAATATAATTTACGTTTAATACATACCATACCATATAATACCATATAATATTATGTATTATACATTATTAAACAATTATTAATTATATATTATTTTTATTAATAATGACCATCATAAACTATCCTATATAAAAACATTTTTTTGCTAATTTTCTTGAAAAAATGCAAAATTTTAAATAATTTTTATTTAATTTCAATTTTATGTCTTTTCTGTGGTTTGTTAGCTACAAGAAAAACATTCCTACTTATTTAGCATCATAGTTTTGATGTAAAAGTTTTTTATGGATCCTATTTCTACTGACCTCGACAGATCCGAGGTTGAGAAATATCTGTTCACCGGCAGACGCCTGAATTCGAATTACATTTTGTTTGCTGGTGACCCCAGACAAACTTATCAAGATCTCGAATTCGACCTGTTTCTTTTTTATTTCCTTTCTTTCGTTGTGTCTTATTCTTTTATTTTCCTTTTGTTTTATAAGATATAAAATAAAAAGAATGCAAGAAATAAAAATTACGGTAGATAAGCAGAAATTCCTTCCCCGTTTCTTTTCTGCGTGTTTACATCTGCTATTTCAAAAGGAACCACACTGAAATTTCTGCTCAGTTAACACCAGAAAATTCTGTATTCAGAAAAGATCTTGTTCGACGTTTTCATTCTGTCCTAAGTCTACTATTTTAAGGACCTTTTACTGGTAGCGTTATTGGAAAAATTCTTAGCAATGACTTTTTGTTTTTACATTGTCTTCGAAACCTTTCTGAAATTAGGTTCAGTAACAGGCGAGTGATTTCCGAAATAACAGTGAAGACAAAATTATTATTCTGATCTGAATAAGTCTGTAAACTAAATAAAAATGACTTTCTTAGAGTTTATATACCTTATTAAACGTTAGTTACCTATTAAGTCTGAATTACTTATGAAGTTACCTTTTAAGTTTGAATTGTTAATGAAGCTACCTTTAAGTGTGAATTACCTATGAAGTTACCTGTTAAGTAGTGAATTACCTATGAAGTTACCTATTAGGTGTGAATTCCCTTCGACGTAAACTTTTAAGTGTGAATTACCTCTGAAGTTACCTATTAAGGGTGAATTATACCTCTAATGTGTTTATGTATCATCGCGACTGTATCAAAATGCCATGTTCAAAATTGTAGCAAATTTCATTGATGCAAAACTCTAGTAGCATAATAGCATGATTTAGCTACATCTGATCTCAGCTTCTTATATGTTGTACTAAAATGCCTTGTGTAATTTGTGATTTCAGTTGCTATTTCAAATTTTCAAAAGTTTTTCGCTGTCAAATACTAAAAATGACATTTTGATATAACCATGGAGTCAAAGAAGAAAAGGAAAAAAACTATTTTGGACAGACGTGGATGCATGTTTTGATCAAACTATCATAACTAATCTGAAGACATATTATTGTTCTTTAAAATTAAACTAAATCATGCAAGTAATAAATTTCTCTTCCTTGACGCTTTTTAAAATTGAATGTCAGTAACTTTTTCTGTCTTAGTTTAATTGCCTGTTGCCACTGAGTTTCGCGAGTCTCTTCGAAATATTTTATCAAAAATTGTTTAACTGTTGCATTCAAAAATAGAACATTCTCTTGTTTTTTAAAAAATTGCTATCTTAGGTGACATGCGTTGCTTCACATTTATTTTCTTTAAAATCACTCCAGATTAAAATTAAGGATTTGGTTAAATCTTCAAACTGCACATTTTTTTTTCAAATGTCATAACAAACCTACATTAAAAGAGTTTTAATGCTTATAATTTAAAAAATGTTAATGCCTCCCCCCCAAATAATAACAAGTAGTTATTAATTCCTTTTTTAACATTCTTGCTCGTTTCCATAACTAAATTTTGCACAAAACTAGCGAATTTATGTATTAAAACAAAGCCATTACAAGTAAATGCTTCTCTTACAAGAAAAAATTCCCTAACGATTCCTCCAAATACCGAAATCAAATTCAGTACATTCTTAAACTCAGAAAACAGACTGTTAATTAAATGTTACTTAATAGTCAAAAGTTGAATAACAGATACCATTGTCATCGAAACATCATTAATTTTCTCTTATCTTACGTAGCTGTTTAAGGCCTTCAGATGACAGCTACTAAAAAAACAAAAAATGATAAAAGGAAGCAACGACAATTAGAAGATTTATTTCCCAAACTGAGAAGACTTATCTAAACTTTTAAGATATCCCAAGGAAGGTTACACAAGATCTTAACCTCCCAGAGCAAGGCTGGTCATTCAACTTCTTCAAGTTGAGGGCTTGTCTTTGAGGCCCCTTGTTACGGGAAGGGATGACATATGACGGACCTCCAAAGGGTGTCAAAGCTAAGTCCTCCTACCGTCTCTGATATGGGAACAAGACCTAAAGTTCAAACACAGAGATAATGTCTCATGTTTGGGGATAAAATCTAGAAGTTCTAGAGAAGTTCAAGGCCAGTTTACCAGAAATTTTAGAGGAGGGTTACGTGAATATTATGAAATAATAACCTTAGTCATCCCAGTTTATATGTGGACATAGTTAATCGCAACAATTATGGGAAATTACCGAGTGAGTAATTATACAGTTATTTTGGGAAGAATAATTTGGGGGAAAGCTTGGCCTCTAAGGAGGCTTAACACTTGAAGATAAGGTCACATCACTTGCTGGTGTTACCTTATATCAGATTTGTTCTTCTTCTTTTGATCGTTTTAGTATAAGCAATGTATAAATATTCTAACTCTTGACGAAGTTGCAGATGTTTTTATAAAATTTGCTTCTATAGCTTCAAGCGGAATTTTTTATGTTAAAATGTAATTTATGTAAGCAGAGCATTCTTGCTTCAAAAAATATTTAATAACATATATTTTTTTTAGTTACAAGTAATAAATGTAGATAAACTTAGCCTTCAACTACAAATTTCCTAAACATGTGTTACATGCATATATCCTTTTTAAAACACTTTTGAAATAATTGTACTATAATTTCTTAATAATTATCTTTAAGCTGCAAACCATGATTTCCAAAATGTGATGATTTAGCAATTTTATAGATATTTTTTACAGCTTACAATCGTTATGTCTGAAAAGAAAAATGTATACATTCTGTGAATACTTAAACAAAAATTTAATACCTGAAACATTTTTCAAAAGCAAGTCAAAACAATATTTCAATCCGAAATCAAATATATTTTTGAATTAAAAGAATAATGGAGTCACTTGAAGAAGAATTAAGATCAATTTTATTGGAATTTGTGTTTCTATTGAATCATTACATTAATATATTCGCAAAATTGCAATAGTAGCAACCCGAACATAAGCCTGGAAAAAAACTAAAAGCAACTTCTGAGCATTATGCAATAAATAATTAGCAATAATATCTAAGAATTATTTAGAATATTTATGTCAGGGGCTGTGAAGATTCCGAAACTCTTTCACTGTATCAGTCGAAATTAGTCTTTTTATCTATTTATTTATTGAATGATATAACAGGCGTTGCTCGAAGTGAAAATATTTTTTGTGTCAAATTTTACCATGTTGATAAATGCCAAGCACAGATAAACATATCTTTTAAAATCATATATGATATTTTTTGGAGAAAAATATTTATATATTAAATATTTCTAACCCCCTTTGGCGATAAGTTTGTTGCCCAGATTACTTACAGTTTAAATGATTCATATGGAATAATTAAGTCATAGCGATTATCCACCTGGGGAGGGTTAAGTTCACTTTAGCATTTGTTAAACTTTGTGTTTGACGAATATTTCTTCATTCCTCTGACAACTTGTTACTTCTGACTTAATGCATTTCTAATACCATTTTACAGCTTCATTAATTAGAGAAACATTGAATCAACTGCAACTGTAAAAACATATAATGAAACAAGTTTAAAATGTAAGTATTTGCTTACATTTCTCTGATGTCATTCAGCAATAAATGATAAGAGCAATCTTTTGTCAAGTAAGTTAAAATTATAT
>JAPMOQ010057540.1:391029-415780 GCA_026543055.1 Argiope trifasciata | reverse complement strand
ATATATATATATATATATATATATATATATATATATATATATATAAATTAGCAATATAAAAGAAAACGAAACTAATTACGGAAACTGAAACAAAAGCTATTTCGGATTTGAACAAGACTAAATATAAAAGTTAGTATGATTGAAACAATTAATAAAGAATCCGGTCTGAGGACTTTCTCAAGGGTCACCCTCAGACAGGGATTCAAACCAGGGATTTTTTCTGTGAAGAGTCTTTCTTTCGTCAAGAAATTGACCCCTCGTGACCCGAAAATCCCAGAATATTCGATATTGCAAAAGTTTTTTGGAAATTCAGCTCGTTCAGTTCTAAATTAGCTTCGTTTTCTCTTATATTGCTAATTTATATATATATATATATATATATAATGATATTTTAACAGCTAATTTAAATCCAAATAAAATTCTAAAATTTTGTCTTAATTTAGCCCATATTAACTTCATTCTAAAAATGTTATATTTCCTGTTTTCCTGATCCGACTCCTTGTTATATACTTAATTAATTCAAGAAATGTTTTCTAAAGTTGTTTAGTCAGAGATTAGCAAGTGATTGGTAAAAGTTGCTCAAATGGCAGAAATCCCGATGAAAAACTTAATAGTCTGCATACACTGTATTTCCCTATCAAAATAAGCTACTTAGACTGAGGTTCTAGGTCTTTCTTTCGTTCCTTTGTCTCTAGTGAGTCTTCTTTGTCTGTAATGAGAACATTAATTGCAGAAATTTAAAAAAAAATCTTAGAAATATTAATAATTGAAACAAAAGGTTTTTGCAAACCGATGAAGGTTAATTTTTTCCCCCATGTTCTTTATAATTTGAAAACAATGTATAAAATTTATTTAAATGTTACGATTCGGCAACAAATAAAGGAAATGATTTGAAACATTTATAATGTCTCCATTCAACGGAGATGATAGAATTTAAAATAAAATATTTTTCTGTACATGGGGGCATAATTTTTAATTAAGAAAAATTCACTTTTTAATTAATCGTCACAAAATCTTTTTGAAAACTTTTCTTGCGTTTCACGGTGTTCGTGAACAAAATCTGAAGAAAATCGATTGCGAAATTTTCATTTTTTTCTGGCGTATAAATTATTTGTGAATCTTCCCTTTCAATTATCTAGAGTTTTCATTACTTATTTTTTCATCATTAGTTTCAGCATTGTTTTTTCATTCACTTGTTTTGTACGCATTCATAATACTTATAATTGTCGTTTCAAACTACTAATTATTTAGCCGAATGCATAATAATTGGCAACTTCAAAGAATACACGACTAAATTCCATGTAGTATATTTCAAATTACAGGAGGTTTACAGCCCTTACTACTTTAAAAAAGATTCATCAGATTTAGTAAAATTACATATTTCAAATTACAGGAGGTTTACATACGTTACTACTTTAAAAAGATTCATCAGATACTAGTAAAATTAGTTATTTCAAACTTCAGGAGGTTTACATAGGTTACTACTTTAATAAAGATTCATGAGATTTAGTAAAATCTTTTAATAACAGATTTTTATTGACTTATGAATTTCAAATATGAGTTTAGAAAACATGGGAATAATTTTAAAAGAGGTTTTAGAGAAAGTTTAAAACATCATTATCCTGAGTTGCCATTTCATACATAAACTTATTTTTTATCATTATTATTAATTTTATTAATCTTTTAAGTACAAATCCGTTCCAAGACTTGACTATTATTTGATTGATTACACTTAGCCAATGCCTTTTCTGTGCGGCAGGAATCACATTGATATCAAATATTTGTGTTACTAAGTTCATAAGATGATGATGTTTATCTAAGAATTTGTCATTGTCATTCTTACTTAATTAAATATCTTTAGAAATAATTACTTCTGACATTTGAAAATGGCACAGTTGACTAGGAATAAGTCCTAAAACGTCACTTAAATTGTCATGTCTCAAATGCTCACGGCTTCGTGTGGTATACAGACAGGATGACGCATGTATTTTTTGTTTTATATATGGCAGATTTAAAAGGCTTTAATAGTCTAATAAACAAAACGTGGCTGACTAAATAAATAAATAATATTAACTGCTTATAATAATAAAGTTCTATTTTTTTCTCAGAATACACTCGTAAATTCTGTAAGAAATTTAGTTTTGTTTGGAATGAAAGAATGCCATTGGTTTTTAAACATGCCAGCAATAGTATGTCTGCGGTTCGCTGATAAATCCGTTTAACTAGCACAATGGTCCCTGTGAGCTATTATTTATGGCTTATTGTAAAAAATTTGATAGTTTGGTTATATATCAGATTGCGCAATCTAAAAGCATTGAACTGAAAAACAAAAACTCAATTTTTAGTTTTAAAACACGCTTTTTCTTATGAATTTATTTTTCGTTATAGAGTTATAGATGAATACAGCGGTTTTCCGCTTATTGTTTGAATATTTCAACGGAATATATAAGTAATCGTTTGGTTTAAGATAGTTTTATTTTTTCTCTAATTATTTGCTCAGACCCTATTTTATCAATTCATATTTATTTATAAGTAAACAATGGGCAATGTTTGTGTATTCTGTTTTTCCGATTTTTTTCCCTTATTCCTATATTCATGAAGAACAGTTTTAAATCCATGAAATTAATTCATATAGAGATAAAATGAATACGATTACTGATACGAAAGGAATATATGAGAAAATATATGATACAAATATATTAAAAAACGAGAAATATACTGAAAATAAGAATCCCAGAAATCTATCTGAAAGTAAAGCGAACTTCTTTCTATATTACAAGGATAAGAGCTTGTGGTTTAAATAAAATATTTTTTAAACTGCTTAAAAGTCCTTATATTATTCGACTTCAACTATAAATGAATTAATAAAAAGTGACTTGAACCTTTAAAAAAATATAAAATATAGATTTCGGCGTGTTTCTTAGGCACGTGGCAGATGCTTGAGTACGAGACTGCTTTTGAATCTTAAAATACCATAAAGTGTAGTTTTCAGTGTGTTTCTGAGAATTGTAGTCAATGTTAGGAATTAGTTACGGCATTTGAATCTTAAAAAAAAGTTAAATATAGTTTTCTGTGTGTTTCTGAGACATGTGATCAATTATTAAGTTCAAAAACATTTGAATCTTTACAAAACCCTAAAACATAGTTTTCAGCATATTTCTAAGACATTTGACCAAAATTAAATTTAGGTATAGCATTTGAATCTTAAAAACACTATAAAATATAGTTTTTGGCGTGTTTCTGCGATATGTAGCTAATATTTGAGTTCGGGATGACACTTTACATGACAAATATTTATTTGCCCAAAAAATGGCAAAAACAGGCATTTAAAAACACAAAACTGGTTATTATTCTTTAATTATGATAAAATAAATGGCATTTATTTAATATGATTATAAATAAGGAAAAAGAAATAAAGAAACTTTTCTCAAAAGAACTGTAGAAACTGTCCGTAAGGTATAGCCGGCTTTGCTTATGTTCCAATCCAAATTCACAAAAGACCATTTCACGTATCGACCTGTATCGCTGTAAATTGATCAATAGACATTTGATCCCTTCTTGATTTCGGTTTATGGTCAGATCGTTACGGAAGATCAATTTACGTAACCAATATTTCGTCACTTCGCGAAATGGTTAGCCAATATAGAAAAACCACTTTTCATTCTACTAATCATATGTCTTCGTTCATTAAAAAAACTGGCATGATGTTAAGATTTTGTTTTAATATGTAAAACTGGAAATTTTGAATTAAGAAATATAAAAAAAATGTAAAATACATTATTTATTTACCAAAATAAAGTTGTATTGTCGATATTAGGAGATGAATGTCATCTTTTTTTTTACATTCTTATTAAAGAACAGATTCATTCAAAACAAGCAAATCAGCATACATTTAACTTAGTAATTTGATTCTTGGAGAAAAAAAATCCGTCCCTTTCTAGAATTCGGTATTTTTTCAGACCGTTACAAAATATCAGTTTACGAAAGCAATCCGTCACTTCGTGATATGGTCAGCCAGAGTAGAAAGGTCACTATTCATTCTACTAATTAAATTTCTACATTAAATCATAATCTAGTCCAATTTTAAGATTTTGTCGTAAAAGGTAAAACTGAAAATTTGAAATCGAGAAATATGAAACAAGTAAAATATATTTTTCATACTCCCAAAAAAATTTCTTTTCTATTTTAAGAAAGAAATGTCATCTCTCTTTCTTTTTCATTTCATTCCTATTAAGCAATCAAATCAAGCAAAGACAAGCAAATCCCCATACATTTAAATTGGACCCTTTGTTGATGTCCCGACTTGGTCTGATCGTTATGGAAGATCAGTTCCCGAAAGTCACTTCTCAATAGGGTCAACCAGTGTTCATTCTACTAATAATATTTATCCATTAATTCATAATCTAATAGGACTTTGTAATTTTGTCGTTATAGGTAAAATTGAACATTTTATTTTGAGAAATATGAAAAAAAGTAAAGGAAATTCCTCATACTATGAAAATAAAATTTTACCACCATATATTCATTTTTTATACTCCATCTAGCAACAGAATTCTATCAAGCAAATCAACATAAAATTAGCAATTTAATTCTTGGAACCGAAATAAAAAGATTTATAGCCTCCCAGTATTTTTAACTTCTATTCCTTCTAAATCACCAGATGTCGTCAGAGCATGTTACGCGTTTAGGAAGATCAGTGAATAATCTGGATCTAAAATTATCTACGGATTGCTGAAAGTTGCAGATGGTGGCGGATAAAACAGTCTATATTAAGTTAAAAAGCATTAATACCATGAAAAATAAGCCGTATAATGATTATTAAGAATAAGAGCAATCCGATAAACTTTTTAAAAGACTTAATTTTTATGGATAAGACTGATAATTCTGACATCAGGTCGGTATTAATTGAAAATGCTTTAAATACTGTGCACCAACTTATATTTAGCAGACTTATCGCGCGGATAATAATTTAATTTTAATGAAAGAGAAAAAATCAAATAAGTGAATTAACCAATAGACAGAGATTTTATTCAAATTCCAAATACTGGAATCAGTGTCATCAAACTATTTTAATTAGAATCATAAGAATAAATAAAATTAAACTTATTAAGATATGACTACGTTAGGGATGAATTAAAAAAAAACGTTTGAAATTAGTTATATTTTGGAATATTTGCATAAAAAAGGTCGAGAAAGCATCTATGAAGCCAAAACATACCAATTAAATGCAAGAACTTTGTAAGAAATTGTGAAAAGGAGATTTTTAAGTTATAAAGATGTATAAAACAAAAACCTTCAAGTTTAAACGTTTATAAAATGATTTGCTTAAAATTTAGCAGATAGCTTAATCCAGTTTCTGAACTAAAAAATAACCTTCATCCATTTTTTAAGTATTAAAGTTCGCATGATAATCAACACGTTTTTTTTTAATTGAGAATTTAGCTATATTAATATCCAGTTTAAAAGCAACACCAGGGTTTTTTGGGACTAACCTCGTAATTTTGAACCGCTATCAAAGGCCGAAGACGACACCTGAATTGGCACTCTCTGTTCAAGCTTCCACACCTCACCAGAGGGATGGCGTTTGCCCCCGATGGATTTAGTCTGCTCTAGGCCCGCTTACAAGACAAATCTTCGACAGAATTCATGCCTGAAGCGGAAATCAGTTCCGAAGTGGAGACCTTATTACCAGGCCCTCGTATGACACCATAAAATATTTCTAAATAAATAGATTTCTTATCCTCTTGTTCAGGAGCTGAAGAATATATTGATAAATTATTGTACTGAATTTGAACAAAAAAAAAATATTCATTAGATTTTAATTTATGAAGTTCATTGTCAGAAAGTTCTACTATAGACTAGAGTTTGAGAAAATGGCATTTAAAGATGTAAAATAGTATTAAAACGCATATAAATACAAATACAGAAATTATTATGATTTCCCAAAAAATAGACGAAAATAAAACAAAAGATTATATAAAGAAAACTGTTTAAACATTTAAAAAAATTCAATTAAAAAACATAATATTTTTTTCATTATTAGCATCAAAAATGACTTTTTGACTTAGTCACTTACATTGATTTTTTTTCGTAATTTTATGATACTGGAATGTAACTGGTTGACATGAATACGTATTTTGATGCAAAATAACTGTAATTGGTGGATTAACTTTAATTAGAGACCTTCATTAGTAGATCAGAATCCATGCATTGTGGTATAACTTAGTAATTATTTATGACGTAATAATCATTATCAAAATTGTTATTATATTAAGTACATAATAGTCATCAACAAAATTATTATTATATTAAGTATGTAATAATCATTATCAAAATTTTTATTATATTTAGTACGTAATAATCCTTATCAAAAGATTTTTGACCAGTTTTGAAGGCTGTTTTTCATTTTCATATAAGCTTTTTTCTACTTTTCAAAATAAAAAAAGGAAACTAATTTTCAAAGGAAAAAAATTTATTGGCAATGGAAAAATATTACCTATTTCAGAAATCAATTAATTCGAAAATTCTTAAAAGTATACCACATCAAGTACTGCAAAATTAGAAAAGTCAAAATCTCAAGTCATACATTCTAAATATAAGAAAAAAGAAGATTTAGTATTTAACCTCATTAGTTTTGGAAAATCTATAGCAAGTAAATTATTGTGTCCAAAAAATCTTTATTATATTCTACATGTAGAACTGTGACAAGCTCAAAGAGTATAGATGTGATTATACCTGTTGAAATACATTACGCTTATTAAATATGATTTTAACAAATATTTAAGATTTGTTTCGTAAGACACTTGCCATTGGACAAGCCCGCTGTTACGAAGACAGCGATTTAAGCCCATAGGGAGCGTCTCTTGTATTAGTTGCGCTAACTAGGGCCATGAGTATATGCCTTTGCAACACCTGCATCACTCATTCGCTTACACAACCCCATTTTACAGAAGGGCACATTCACACCTCTCACATATTGAATAGAGAAGGAACAACCACGTCCAAACCCGGACTGGAACCCAGGACGCTGGTAAATTAAAATTTAAAATCGAATCAAATCGCCACCAAATTTCAAATATAGCTGCCAAAAAAGAAATAATTCATGATGCTGAAAAACAGTAAAATAGTAATCATTGTAGAGAGTATAACAAAAAATATGCTGCAATGAAGTTTCTAATCAACAAAAAAAATTGTTTGAAGATTAAATCTAATGTTATTATTTTTTTTTCAGTTGCTTTTTATTCTCTCATCATGCCGTAACTACACCATTCGTTTGGCGCAGTACAATCACAAATGGCTTTTTGAGCCAATCAACCTCACATTCACTCACTCATCATGCCATTAGTTTAATAATAATAACAGTGATTCCAGGAACATGATATTTGATATATTTTATGAACTTTTAAATAAAATATATCTACAATAAAACGTTTAACAATTTTATTTCGATTTATATTTTAAATGCATATTAATATGTAGAATTTTAAAAGCAAAGCGTAATATAATTTTCCGTTTTGTAGAATTAATCGATTCAAGAAATGAAAAAGAAAAAAAAAAAAAAAATCGAATATTACGTGCTCTAAATTCATTAAAGTTAATTCATTTTTAATGTCGATTGTATCTTGCTATCTGCTAAAAGTCATCTCAAAAAGTCGCATAAGTAATGTCTATGCTTTAAAAAAAACTGACAGCATATGTTGATTTTGCGCACAATTTATAATTATTATTGTTGTTGTGTTTAAAAATCAAAAAGTAATAGTTAAATATAAATTTTAAAATATGTATAATCGTAATATGTATAATATGTATAATCGCGGGTAATAACTTAAAGAATATGGATTTTTATTCAAATTTATCAACTGCAAAGAAATAATTTTGAGTCCCATGTGGGCTTCGTCCATTTCATGAAACTGACACTTCTTGCTAGTAAAAATACTCAAAACCCATCAAAAATTGATAAAACCTATTTTCCACACAAATTTTTATAAATTATTAAAATTATTATTGTTATTTCAAAATTTTTGCAAATATTATTATTTATTTATTTTATTATTATTCAAAAATTTACAAAACTAAAATAATTATAATTAGTTAGAAAATTAATAATATAAATTAAACAAATTTAATAGCACTTATTATTTAATTGAGGTCGAAAATTATCATATTAATTCTTAGGAATAATACAAGGAAAGAAATTCCCATTGCGTAGAAAATTCGATTAAAAAGATCAATAGAACCGCTGAATAAAGACACATTTTTGGCTTCCTTTACAGGATTATGGAAGTACAGGTCTGTGCAAGTATTTACTTTCAACCAAATCCCGAGTTCACGGAAACATTGTTGGCCAGGATCGAAATTATAGGTTGAATTAGAAATATTTCAAACCGCGCAAGATGATAGTAATAAATAGGTTACCGTAACCTTTAAATATGGACTCAAATTTTATCATTTACAAGTTAGATAAAAAATATTTTTTAATTCAATTCCTACTTAGTTCAACAAACAAATTTTTTATTTTAGTTACTTTTAATTAAATAATTATCAAAAAAATTATTAAGTATCAAATAATTATATATTTTCACATTCTTCACCTTCTAGCGAACAATACTGAAGTTCATGCATTTTGCCAATTCAGCTACTGCCTATTGACTTCAATTTTTTTTAAAAATACTAAAACTCTTTTAAAGTATAAATTAAATATATTTAATTAGTGAATTAATATTAAAAAAACGGTATTAATAACATCAAGTGTCATCCACTACAAGTTAAAAAAATTTATTTGAAGTTGAGTGGAGGAATAAAAAGTATTTTATTAACGATTAAAAATTTGAATAAGATATATAAATATGTATAGGGAGAGTGTGAACTAATAGTAGGAATTGAAAAAGAGAAAAAATTCAATATCTAATGCATAATTCCATTACTTTTAAATGTGAGGCAGCATTCTTGTTATATTTAATAACATTCTATGTTTTAGAGAAATTAGTTCATATGTTTCTAAATACAGAGCAATGGAAATGAGCTAATTTAGTTCTTTTTATATAGTTTGAAATTCGTTTCTCCCATACCATTAGTTCAGGTTTGGTTTATTATATTAACGTCCCGAAGTTAAATCTGTTTGGAGATGAGCCTCGCAATTTTGAGGCGAGGACCACACCTGCTCTGGATTCCTGTCTTCAAGTTTTCACACCACACAAGTGGGAGGAAATTTGATTCCGACGGTCAGGCCACGGTGGCCTGATGGCAAGGTCTCGGCTTCAGAATCGGAGGGTTGCAGGTTCGAGGCACATTTTCACCAAAGGACAGCCGTGTAAGTAGGTCTGGTGCACGTTAAATCCGTCGGGGCCAAACCTCCTCCCCCGACAAGTGGTGTGGAAGTTTGGAGAGGGAGTGCCAGCTCATGTGTCATCCTCGTCATCTGACCGCGGTTCAGAATTACGTCCCTATATAACCCTAGTGTTGCATAAAAACGGGTCATTATTATAATTAAACTAAACAAAGATTCTAAAGGATTACACGTTTCTGCAGTGGAATAGGGGCTCGAGCCTGAAACCCTTTGTTCGGATACCTTATCACTGGGAGATGGCACCATCTTTCATACCAAGTATATACAAATAAGTTTTACTCAGTGATTTAACAAAAACATTGTATAAACTGACATTGAAGACTTGGTTGATTTATCTTGCAATATCTATTTTTTATTCCTTTACTAATTTTCTCACAGCTGTGTATTGGCTTTTTACAAAAGGATAAAAAATGAATGAATATTATTTAATATCTGGAAAACAGAGCTTCTTTCAGCATTTTTTTTGCTGTGTTTTTTTGGTGAGAATATATCGATACGAATCACACCCTAACAACGTATGAATAATTTTCAATCTTATCCACATATGAGGTGGTCATTTAAAAAAAAAAATATGAATGCACTTAGTTTAATGAATGTTATTCGACTAAATTTGCTATATTACAGCATTCATTTTACAGTTTATCCATCACTATATTTTTGAGATTACACTCTGTTTTACCAAGGTGATATCAGATCCGAGTTGGCGCTGTAAGGCATTGTCAGCATGAGAGCTGTTTAAAAAACTGCTTTAATAATTAGTAATCAAAAAATATTTATCTGCACGTAGTTTTGCAGAAAGACACCTTCATAGATAATTTTAAAAAGCAAAACCATATCTAAGAAAATATTGATTTAATTCATTTGATCTGTCTCCGAGATACATGAGATGAATTTATATATATGCAAATAATTACTGGTTTAAAGTTAGAAGATGTTATATAATGCTGTCATTCTGCTTTAACACTGTTCATTACGAATTATTATTTATTATTAAAAAAGAAACATCGAAAAATAATTTAGGAACACTTCATAGTGAAAGCCATTTTTCAATTCCTACAATTAGTTCACACTCTCCCTATATATATATATATATATATATATATATATGCATATCTTGTATATATATCTTGCTCAAATTTTCAATCTTTAATAGTATACTTTTTATTCATCCATTCAAGTTGAAATACATTTTTTACAACTTGTAGTGGATGACACTTGATGTTAATTTAGTTTTTCAAAATATTAATTAATTAAATTAAATTAATTTTAATACTTTAAATAGAATTTTAGCAGTTTGTAATGCAAATTGAAATCAGTAGGCAGCAGTTCAATCCGTAAAATGCAAGGAATTCAGTATTTTTCACGTGAAGGTGAAGAATGCAAGTTCAATTTTTAATCAAAAATTTTTTGATACGTAATTGATTTTTGATATTTAATTATGATACTTTTTAATAATAAATTTTGATACTTAATTGATTTTTGATATTTAATTTTAATATTTTTAATAATAATTTTTGATACTTAATTTTCATACTTTTGAATAATAATTTTTGATACTTAGTTTTGATACTTTTGAATAATAATTTTTGATACTTTTTTAAGGATTATTTAATCAAAAGGAACTAAAAAATTTTCTTTGTTGACCTAAGTAGGAGTCGAATTAAAAAAAAATTGTATTAGTTGTTTCTGTTTATTTACACCTAGATTATATTGGAATCCAAGAAAATGAAAGAGCAAAAAAAAGCACCAGAAGTGATATCTGTAGATAATAAAAAATAGATTTATTTGGTGGTGCCAATGTCATCATCAGATGGGTGGGAAAGAGTTAACGAAGATGACTTTGGTTTATCTATATTAATATCAGCTTTCAAACAATATGAGGGTTATTTTGAAACTGACCCCATGTTTTTGAACCACCGCCACGTGACGAGGACAACAAATGAGCCGACACCCCTCTGTCGAAACTTTCGCATCGCATCAAAAGGACATTTGAACCTCTGTGTCAAAGCCTTCAAGATGTCTGTTTGCTTGATGGAATTTTGATGGAATCGGGTTAAACCCGAAACTCTACAGCCCTACAGCCGAAATATTAACACCTGATCGCGGCTTCTTTGAAGACGACAAGTAGAAATAGTATGATTACTTAAGAAAATTTAAAAAAAAACTGTAATATATATATAAAAAATTAATTCAAATCCTACTTAGATCAACAAAGAAATTTTTTATTTTAGTTATTTTTCATAAAATAATTATCAAAAAATTATGAAGTGTCATAAAATAAGTATGGAAAAATTATTGATTTTCCCAATTACAGTCATTATTACTGTATTGATTTTTTTTTTGAACTCGCATTTTTCACCTTCACGCGAAAAATACTGTAATTCTTTCATTGTACGGATTGAGCTACAGCCTGTTCATTTCAATTTTCATTACAAGCTGCTAAAACTCTATTTAAAGTATCAAAAATTAATTTAATTTAATTAATGAATTAGCATTAGAAAAAGGAGAATGGAAAAAAATTATCTAGTTCGGACGTCAATTACTTACGTCACGCCACTGATTTGGCGAATTTTAGCTCAAGCGATTCGCATTGATTTAGAAAAATCAATACAGTATGTTTGCACTGCAATTCATAAAACTAATTATAATTCAATACAAGTTTTATTAGATTTTGATTTCAGTGTTTGTTATCTAAAACATTTGCATTTAGGTTGGGATAAACCCAGGAATTCTAAAGCTTTTTATTTTTAAAATTTTACAGTTTTATTTTATATTTTTATTTTTTCTGCGAGTAAGAATTCAAACAAAATATTTCATTGTGATTTTAAAATTCGTAAATGATGAAACAAAAATACCTCAATGACTTGCAGCTATCAACAAGCAATATTTATCGAATTAATTAAGCAAAAATTAATTCGATTCCTACTTAGTCAACAGTATTTTCAGAGACTAATTTTTTTATAATTATTTAATAAAAAGTAATTAAAATGATAAATAATTATCAAAAATTATCATGTATAAAAAAACTATTGATTTTTGCTAGAATTGAACTCGCATTTTTCACCTTCACGTGAAAAATACTGAAATCCATGCAATGTACAGACTGAGCTATAGCCTGTCGATTTCAATATTCGTTACAAGCTGCTCAAAATTTGATTTAAATCTATTTTTTTAGTTTTAGTTATATTAACGTCCCGTTGTAAAGCAACACTAGGGCTATTTTGGCACGGACCTCGTAATTTTGAATCAAGGTCAAATGACGAGGACGACACCTGAGCTGGTGTCATTCATTATTATTTTTTTTAACTGCATACAAAAGATAAATCGTCTTTTTAAACCTGGCTTTAAAAAAAACTCTAGATTAATTTGTACGGAAATAACAGATGAAATTCTCAATTGATAAATTATACACAAATCATCAATTGATATTATTTTCTTTTTTATTTCATGTCTTGTTCTTTTTGCATTTAACCCTATTTTGAAACATTCAAACAGGTTTTGTTTTAAAATGTTAAACAACAGCAAAACAACCATAATTTTAAGCTTTAACAACAGTTTTTCTTTTCTTTTCAGCTTGATAAGATAATCAAAAGACTTAAGATAATAGAAGATGAAAGATTTTATTTTCATTCATTCTTTTGAACATTAAATTTTAATTTACTTTAATATTTGTAATAATTTGAATATTTATATGGATATAGTCCCATCTATACTAATATATTTATATAAAATAAACAATCCAAACTTATTGTCCAGGAACACAAAATATCTAGTGGATATCGCTTTCTGTTTCTTATATTTATTGTTCTTTAGCTATTTTCTCTAACAGGAAATCTGATCTTGATCGAAAGTTCTTTTTTCATCATAATAACCATTTGTTGAGTAAACAGCAATTTATTCTATATCAAAACTGAAAGATTATGAAAGAAGTAAATATTTTATTTTCTCCTTAATTTCATAGAAAGAAAAATACAGAAAATCCAGTTAAACAAGGTCGGTTCTCATTCGGTCCAAACAAGAAATAGTTTTCAACCCTTTTTCGTACTCAAATACCAGATTTTTGTTTTCCAAATCTATAAAAACAAAACAGGAAACCAACACTAACATCTGTTGCTTACTTAACAGCTTTTATATGTTTTCCTAGTCCTTTAGCGCATCGAAAGCGGTATTTCCGGTCATTGTAATTTTAGACTCGGTAGCCAAAAATAGGAGAAAAATGGTTAGTTTCGCAAATATTTGACGTTTAGGAAGAGAAAATACGTTTGCGGAAGAGATTGCTTCAGAAAGGAATGTTAGGAATGTTCAAAAAAAGGGTTAGAACACGACAAAAGGCTTGCAGTTGATTATGAAATTTTAGGCATAGCATTACGATAGAAATTCATTAAAATAATATATAGAAAAAATGCTATACAATAAATTTTGGATTATTAGTGGAATGTTATTTCAAAAGATTAAAACAAATTAAATTACGAGCTTTTTTTTTTTAAAAAAAAAGAGATGTTTTAATACCAACAAAACGAATCATTGAAATTTTTTTTTCTGGAATAAAATTAAACAATTTTTAAGTATAGCTATCAGTTATTTAATAATAATTGTATAAACTAGTATACATTTTAAAAAAATTCCATTTGCATTCTCTTGTGAATCGTGTACCCTTTCGATAATCTTGAGAAATTATCTGATGTTGGGAGCGTGGGTAATCCGAAATTTACTGTAATGCTCTTCGGAAACAGTTAATTACAAAATCCTTTTTAACTTTAAATTCATATGACCTGATATTTAAAATGCGATTGTTAAGCAATTATAATCGTTAGTTTTAACTTTTCAATTTAAAATGCTGAATTCAGTTATTTCATGAAATAATTGATCTACTCAGTTGAAATGTGTAATAGATTAATCATTTCACACTTTAGCTAGTTGTACAGTGAAATACTTATTTTCTATGTAAATTAATTAAGGAAAGTAAATTACAATGTGAAACAAACAATTTAAGTAAATTATATTATGCAAAAGTATTATTTATAAAAAAGAACACGATAAAATCTTTTTTAAAAATTGAGAATGTTAAAATTGTCCTTCGAATTGCTTAGAACATTATTTTTAAAAACGAATGAATTTTTTTTATGAATTTTGATTATAATCAATAAAAATACAAAATAAAGATTTTTACTGGGTTATACACTGAATCTTACGAACTGAAAAAATTCCTAAATTCAATACGAGAAGAAGGTAAAATCTGTTTCTCGTTAACGCTTTTATAAACTCTAAAAAATAATCAGCCACCATAATAGGAACAAATTAAGCTCAATTAATGATCTTTTATTACAAAAATTTTGCTTGTAAGTAAATATTATAGCAGCAATAAACAAAGAAAATAGTTATATCATTATACGCGCGGACGCACACACACATTAATATAGTTCGCTGAAAGGGCCTTAAGATGAAGTTTCAAGTTACATCTTGCTGGTACGGATAAAGAACCTATTTTATTTAACACCTGTCTCTTTTCAAAAAAGGATAAAATAATTATTTTGTAATTTTATTAATTGCTAATTAATTATTATTGACAGTTTTGATATTTTTGACAACTTAATGATTATATTAACTTTTTTTCTTTCCCTAACATTTAGGAAGTTATTTAGCAAGTTAATATGATTGACTGGATCCGATAATCTAATACTATAATACGAGGAATGGTTGCCAAGTCGAAAATCGCCCCAGAATTAATAAACTCCGGTAAACTTGGGGGTCTGGGGTTTTTGGCCACGAGGAATCGATTGGCACCGGTTTTGAAGCGCTACGGTCGAGCAGTTCGGAGTTACAGTTAGGATATTTTCAAACTTTATTAGTTCGCCATAATGGCTACTTAAATTTTCAAGCGGTAACGTGCTGCCATCTATAGCTAATATGGCGAACTAATAAAGTTTTATGTTTATGCTGTTATAGGTTTATAATATGTTTCTTATGTATGTATATATGTTTGGTTTTTCTAAATAAATTTGTCAAAAATATTGAACTTCAACACACTTCAATCTTTACTTTAGTTTTGTATAGAATAGTTCCCTTTCCAAACTCTAACTTTGTTTAGAATAGTTTACAATGGTGCACTTTAACCGGTTATCTTTTCACCAATGGTTTCACAAATTTTCTTATGGCATGTATTATTTTGATAAATCACAATTGAAAATTTAAATCTTCGAGTTAGCTTCGATACCTGTTTTCTCCGAGCGGAGCTCGGTCACCCGCTGGTATATCTTAAAACCAAAGGCTTATTATTTGTTCCAAACATTGTAATATGCCTTCAGAGAAAAATAAGAAGAAACGCTATTTGAAGTTAATTGCACATTAAAAATAGTCTTTAATATATATATATATGACAGAAGACACCAAACTACAACGCCTTCCTCTATATTCCCTATTCTAAAACGGAACTTATAATAATACCTTTATTAAGTACGATGCCCTACTTCCGACCATTAGCTGTCATTAAACAATCATTTGAATTTGAAGCATAAATTTAAACCACCCGGTATATCGCAATAGGATAGTAAATACTATCAACTAAGATGAATTATGTTGGTTATTTTGCACTTTTATGAGAGTAGATTAGTGTCGTACGAAATATTTTCTTGGGCTACTGAATAAAAAAGAATTTTGATCAATTATCTCTTAAATACACTACTGAAACTATTAAATCCAATGTTTTAAATTTTTCTTCGGCACAAAATGAAAGTATGAGCCTTTCTATTACAAACTTTCATAAAAAGACTAAAAAATCAAGATGCATTATTATCCTAGAAACGATCAACTTCATTTCTACTTATTATAATAAATTCATTTAAAACCTTACAAAATATTCAGTAATGAGAATTAAATTTTGCTTTACGTTCTCTGATGAAAACTCATACCATTGACTCTCTGAGCCGCCCGAAGGCACACGGAAAAATAAAGATGGATGATTGGACCACCGCAATAGCAACATTGAAAGGAATTGTGGTTGAGTCCTAAGGGTCAACACCGGCCACGGTACAACCCTTCCCTAAAGAAGTACGTCTTGTCATCTTTGGGAGGAGCCAGACCCTCACCTTTTCGTATACCCTCCAGGGTGGCGAGAACCAACCATCATGTCGGAGGGATTATCTGATGAAAACAAAAACAAAAAAAAATTACGTTTGGTTACTCATAGAAATTATCCCACTATAAGCACAGCCAATATGCTTAATTGTACAAGTATACAAACAGATAAAAAAGTATTTTAAAATTATAAAATATTATAAATTCTATTAATATATTAATAATATTTACTGATATATTAATCATATAGCCTAAAATTAAAAACATAGTACTTTACTAAAATAATGATAACATTTCCTTAAAACATAACTCTACTATTAATTCTTTGCACTCGAAAAAATAATTCGATGCATGATTATTCCCCAAAATACAAAAAAAAATTATTTATAATAATAAATATACATAAAAATAATATTTGAAAAAATAAATATACTTAATTGTTTTAAGTCGACATTCTTAGAAAAATTAATCGACATTTTTTTTTACCATTCTGCAGGCGTTTTTAACAATAAAAATTGAAAAATAATTAAATAGGATGTCAAAATGATGCACTTTCTTGAATGGTGGGCGAGTGGCACTTGCCGAGTGCAAAGGGTTAAATTGTTAAATAATGTAAGTAATTTATTAACTAAGGATTCGGTGATGTGTAGTTCTGTTCGGTTTATTGTTTACTAGCCGCCTTTGGCGAACAGCTGGTTCGCCACGAGTAATGCGTTCTAAAATTTTCAATTAAATCACATATTCATTAGTCTTGAAGTAATTCCGGGTATTGATTGGCCTGAAATTAATATTTTCTTTAAGAGGATGGACGGACAGTTCTAAAAGAGCACGTTTTCCTAATAATATTCTTAAATTTTTTTAATCAGTCAGTTTTAATTAATGATTTAGAAGACTGGTTGATGTAGCAATTTTTATTAAAAATATTAAGAAAAATATTTTGTAAAATATGGCTCACAGAGCAAAGTATGAAGAAATCTAAAACTCATTATTCATAAATGCATTGTTTGACTCAAGCTACATAAAATGTAATTATTTACTTCATTAAAGTCAAATTAATAGTATTAAACAACGTATATACTTATTAATAATATTTTACAAATTAGCCATTGGACCGGAATTTGAATGCATATACTGTATAAATTCAATCCTGTATAGACAACGATAATTTATTGAATTACTGATTTATTGCAAATTGCAAATGATCATAGAATTCTTGGCCTTGCATTTTTTAAAGAGAATATCACATTTTATATTTATTTTATTTTTTCCAGTCACGTGTTGAAAGCTACATTTCTTTAGATTTAATTTGCAGTAATAGTTGATTTTTTTTTAAATTTGAACTTCCGTCAAAATGATGGCAACACGGTGATAAAACCTAATTTTTTCCCTTTGACATGCTCTTGCAGATTAAATTTTATTGTTTTATTCAAAATATATTGTTGAAAATATGGTTAAAATATTTCTTTAGAAATTCGTTAAAAATAGAAGCTTAAGTTATATATTAAAACACTGGTATCATTAGAAAGCTAATTTTTTAATCGTTAAATTGATGTAAAAATCTTGTTTGTGCGATAATATTTCCGGAAGTTATAGCCGAAAAACGTCTAAATTTCGCTTAAATTTTAATTAATTCAAATTCTAATTAAAAATTCGAAAAAGGGCTCCGAGTTGCACATTCCCGACCTCCAAGGTATACATGTACCAAATTTGATAGCTGTAGGTCCAACGGTCTGGCCTGTAGAGCGCCAACACACACACACACGCACATTAAGCTTTATTATAAGTATAGATGAGCGGCACTTTGAGTGGTGTATTTAAGAAGTTCTCTGTAATTGATCCATTTCAATCGAATGTAGGGTTTGAAGGTTAGTTTTCAAAAGTCGAAGCAATTCAATTCTATAGTTAAAACAAAAGTTGGTCGGTCACCAGGCCCTCTTTTTTTATCCCTAAGTTGCCTAGAAACTTGTATTGCGCCATTCACTAATGGAAAATTGCCATCACTCAAGAGTTTTTCGACTGCAGTCAATTGAAATGTTGTTAACTATAGAAATATGATACACTTTAAATGGTTTTAGAGAGAAAAAATGTAATAATCCAGAGCTCACAGTAAAAGGCTTTTAGACTTTTTCTGCTGAAAGAAAACGATTTTGAAAAGGATCGCTACGATAACTATAAATTACTCAGTTATATAAATTGGTATTTCTTCTTTTCTTGCATCATTCAGATAATAAGGCTATTTACTGCTTCGATAAAAAGGCCTAAATAAGATGCAAAAGAGTTCCCAAATTATCATCTTTTAAAGAAAATGACACGTCGAAAAGAAATCTCAAATTGTTTATTTGAGCATGGTATAAATATTTGTTTTTTATCATACATTTTAATATACGTTTCTTTCGTCGAAAATTCTTTTATAATGAATTCAGTAAAGTTATCAAAATTCTTTGTAAAAAGTAGTTTTTTATAATAAATATTTTTAAAAATTCTATTATGCCTTAATTTTTTTTGGAAAAAATAATAATTATCATGATAAAAGGGACATAATAAATGGGAAGTAAGTGGGAAAAACGTATTTTAAAAACGGTAATAGAAATAAAAAATCGAATTTTTTCATTTTGATTGCTTCGTAATTTTTAGTTCAAAGAATGATCATTCTTTTTTCTAAATGTTATGCAATTTTAAGATAATTTTTTTCTTAAATTCACTATCAGATAATGATAATGGTTTGGAAAAATAATTTAGTTAAAAGTAAATGGTTAATTTATATTTTTTTTTCTTAAATTTATTATCAGATAATGATAATCATTTGGAAAAAGAATTTAATTAAAATTAATCGGCTAGTTTGTATCTTTTTTAAATTCATCATCAGATAATGATAATCGTTTGGAAAAATAAATTAATTAAAAGTAATAAGTTTATTTATATTTTTTCTTAAATTCACCATCAGATAATGATGATCGTTTGGAAAAAGGATTAACCAAAATTATTTGGTTAATTTTAAATTAAATTATGGAAATATTAAAATAGATTAATGACATTGTGACTACATAGTTTTATAGAATAATACACATTTAAAAGGAATGTAATTAAAATTATTCGGTTAATTTATAATTGAAGTATGAAAATATTAAAATAGAGTAATGTCATCGTGAATATGAAGCTCTGGTGAGTTAGGAAAAAAAAAATTAAGAACAAATTACAAAATTTTATCTTTACAGACTATTAAGTAGGACAAAATTAATAAAACTGTACACAATGACATCTCTGCGTACCAAAAAAAAAATGGCAATGTTTTGAACTATTCATATCTATCCTAAATAAGTTCTGCGTCTTCACTTTCCAAAAATAAAACTTGTTCCGATATTAATGCAAAATAATTCTTTGTTTCCTTTTGACGTTTATAATGCACAATACGAATCTACGAAATAAATAATCGCATTTATTCGTTTCTCCTGGAGAAATTTCGTTTGGAACTGGACGCCAAAACCAGAAAACTGTTGTGAGATTAAATTCAATTTTTTAACATAGTGCAAATACAACATTTTTCAAATATGTTCATATTTCAGACCCCCCCCCCAAAAAAAAAACATCGCTGTGTGCTGTTAGTGGAAAGCAATTTCATTATATATATACACTGAAGTGACAAAAGTCATGGGATAGCAATATGCAAACATACAGATGGCAGTAGTATCGCAGCGAAAAAGTATAAATGCGCAGTTCGTTTTCTAGAGCTTTCATTTGTGTTCAAGTTATTCATGTGAATAGGTTTTTCGTGATTTATGGAATGCACGACGAGAATTAACAGACTTTGAACGTGGAATGTTAGTTGGAGCTAGACGCATGGGTCATTCCGTTGCGGATATCGTTAGTGAATTCAACATTCCGAGATCCACAGTATCAAGAGTGTGCAGAGAGTATGAAATTTCAGGCATCACATCCCATCATGGACAGCTCAGTGGGCGACCACCTGCACTTAACGACCGAGACCGCGGACTTCTGTGTAGAATGGTCAATGTTAATAGACACGCAACACTTCGTCAAATAACTGCATGAATCAATGTGGGACGTATGAGGGACGTGTCCGATAGGACTGTGCGGCGAAATTTGTCTTCCTTGGGCTATGACAGCAGAAGACCGACTCGAGTGCCTTTACTGACAGCACGACATCGCCTGCAGCGACTCTCCTGCGCTCGTGAGCATATCGACTGGTCCCTAGACCAGTGGAAAACCGTGGTGTGGTCAGATGAGTCACGATTTCAGTTGTTACGAGCTAATGGTAGAGTTCGAGTGTGGCGCAGACCCCACGAAGCCATGGATCCAAACTGTCAGCAAGGCACTGTTCAAGCTGGTGGTGGCTGCATAATGGTGTGGGCTGTTTTTACATGGCATGGACTCGGTCCTCTGGTGCAACTGAACCGATCATTGACTGGAAATGGTTATGTTCAGCTGCTTGCAGATCACTTGCAGCCATTCATGGACTTCACGTACCCACACAACGATGGGATTTTTATGGATGACAATGCGCCATGTCACCGGGCCAGAACTGTTCGTGATTGGTTTGAAGAACATTCCGGACAATTCCAGCGCATGATCTGGCCACCTAGATCGCCCGATATGAATTCCATCGAGCATTTATGGGACATCATCAAAAGGTCCGTTCGTGCCCAAACTCCTGCACCATCCACACATTCACAATTATGGACGTCTGTACAGACAGCATGGCTCAATATTCCTGCAGAGGACTTCCAACGACTTGTGGACTCCATGACACGTCGAGTTGTTGCACTTGGCCGGGCAAAAGGAGGACCGACATGATATTAACAGTCATCCCATGACTTTTGTCACTTCAGTGTATATGGTACGCGTTGGTACTCGGTGCATTGCTACCGCAGAAGAAATAATTTTGGAAATATCGTTTGAAATTAAAAATAACTGTCTTGTTTAATTAGGAATGATAGACAGAATAATACATATTTTCGTATCGGAAAGGAATACATTCATTGAAATCGAGTTATATATAAAGAAGAATTGCAAATTATTTTATTTCTATTTTTTAAGCTTTATTATTCAAAACTTTAGGGTTGGCCATATTTTTTTCTTTTTCCATCATCAACAGAAACAAATAAGTGCAAGTAATAAGTATTTAAATTTTCATCGCAATCGGATGAGCGGTGCGGCAACGCATAAGACACACACACACACACACACACACACACACACACACACACACACACACACACACACACACACACACACACATATATATATTAGGTCAAATTATTTTCCTGATAGATAACATTAAAATAGTCGTTTAACAATTAATCAGTCATTTTAAAAACTTTCATCCCATCGTGGGAGACATCACTGCTCTGAAATTATTTCCTTTTACCCGTCGAAGTGATAAATAAACAATCGACGAACTTACAGTGTTGTTTCTTCATCAATCCATCTCCGAGTATTCTTCGATTTGAACCTTCGTATTTGCAGCTCTTTTTCTTTCTACCTCATTAACTCTTGTTCGCTCACAATGAACTTTAAAATAAATCGACAACTCAATTTAGTAATTTTAATGAGCGGAATTTCACTGAACGGTAAGATAGAGAATTTAAGATTGGGAAATCGTTTAAACAGCAATTTAAATTCGCAGTTAAGAAATGGTTTCAGGTAAAATGCGTTCGAATAAATAATTTGGAACATTCTGCAAATGCCAAATATTTTATTTTTACGCTCATTATCTGAGTCTGCCACATCACAATTTCAGAGAGAACGTAAAGGCCGAGGTTTCTTCTTTTGAATGAGTAAGATACGCATTTATTACATGCATTTAATTAATTTATTTTATTTTTACACTGAGAAAAGAACAATTTTCAGAGATGCTTATGAAAAAAGAATAAACTTTATTCTTGTACACGTGTTTAAAAAAAGCAGCGCTTTTCTTTTTTTTTTAACACGTGTACAAGAATAAAGTTCAGTGACTGAAACTAGTTTTTTTTTCCCAGTCTCTCTGCTTTTTTCCCACTTTTTTGTTGTTGTTGAATAATTACAAGATCGCTTAGTCATCCTACAATTTAGAAATAAATTCTCCGAAGAACTTTTATACGTTCATTCATCCCAATTCTGCACTTTTCTGCAAAAAAACCTCTCATTTGGATTTTGAAATGAATCTTGCCCCCTCATTTTGCACGAAGAATCTTAATGAGATCCTGCTTGTTGAAGTATTTTGCTGGATTATCATCCAGCTGTCATACTCATCTCAAAGTTTTTGATGAAGTAGTCACAAATATGACAATGCTAAATAAATATGTCAATTAGCTTGTTGAAAAATGCTGTGTCATTTGTTAAATTGGATTTTTGAATCGTCATAACAAAAGAATATTTTTGATGAAATATTTTATAAATAATTTTTAATAGATAACTAACCTCTGATAGCTAGCGAAACGACACAAAGAATAGTAGCAATTAATTTAAGCAGCAATAGTAAATGTAATGTACTGTTTGCAAGTTGAATTCTGTTGCATAGAAAAAAAAGCAATAATTAATTTTTATACAAAATAACAAAAAAAAAAATCAGCAAAACAGTTGGTTTTTTAAATAATTAAGGAGATATAGAATAATAAGTTTGGCATTTTGCTATTAGTATAACAATTTTTCCTACTAGCTAATTCATGTAGTATTAAGATTATATTAATACTATAGAGCAGAACTATCTCGACAGTTTTCAGTAAGTCTGATCCTTTACTGAACGAATAAGTCTGAATATATTTTGGGTAATGCGGCCCTACAATTTTTAAGAATTAAAAATAAAAAGATAAAGATTGCTTTCATTGCCTTTTCTAATGTAACTATCAGGAACTTGTAAACTATGAGTAGTAACGCAGCTAATCTATAACTGCTGCCGGTTTCCTCTTCATATTTTAGCTATAAAAAGTCTTACAGCAAGTTAATCAGTGAGATATTCTGCTAGGCTCATTCACATAAATTAGTAAGAAAGTAATTCTTAATTTAATGCATTTCATATAAATTTTTCAGATAAATCATTGTAAATTTATTATTTCCTGAAGAGTGTATATATATTTAATGATATCTTTAAATCTAATTGAAATAGGAATTCATTTCCAAATTTTAATCTTAACTTTGCTCATATTAACTTCATTCTAAAATGTTCTCTTTTCCTGACCCAGTTCCAACATTTCTTATTTAATTCATCATACACTTTCACATCATCACGTCTGCATAGAACTTTTGCCACAACAAGTTTTCACACTCCTAGTGAAGAAACACACACATATTGTAATGACTTGATCTCTGCCGATCACATAAGAGAGTGGAATTTCAGACAAATAATTTCTTTACAGCCATATATATATAGAAAAGAGCAATTTGTTCTATTCGAGGTTAAATATTTGCCAAAATAACATAAACCAAATAAAAAGGAATACAACATAATCAAAATTACAACAAATAGAAAAAGAATCCGGCCAGAAGACTTTTTCAAGGGTCAGCCTTAGGCAAGGACTCAAAATTAGGGATTTTTCTGTGAGGAATCGGACAATGTCCATTAGTATTGACCCCTAGTGACCCAAAAATAGTACGAAAATTAAGGCAAAAGAGATAGACCAATTTAACAGTAGAGACACAAAACAAAGCAACATTAAAAACATCACCAAATAAAGCAAAAATACATACAAATATATATAAAATAAAACTTCATGAGAATATTCAACCTATAATTAAAATATTCCATCCAATAATTAAGAAAACCAAAAGGAAAGAACATACCAGCAACAGGGGAAGAAATCTTGACCATAGCATCCCAACAGCTATACGATTTGAATACAGTTCCAAGCAGAGAAAAAAAGATAAATGGAAGTTCTGAGTGCCATCTATTGAGTTATTAATCTGAAGTCTATTTTATTTTTAAGTTAAAATTAATATTTCATCATTTCTTTTTTTAATTAAAATATCAATATTACAGTAGTTTTTCAGAAAATCATTATTGTTTAAATTTTTAATAAAATTATTTGTTTCTCTTATAAATGAAATTTTGTTATTACTAATTGTTTGAATTTTATTAAATTGTGAAAAGAGTAAATTTTTAAAAATTTTAAAAATTAAGAATAGAGTGATAATTTTAATTCAATTCAGAAATAATTTTTAGTTTCAATTTCAATTTTCAGTTTCAATTCCGTAATTTGTTTTGTTTTGTTTCGTTTACTCAATGATTTTAATTTAGATTTGTTTCATAAATAGTTATATCTCATTTAATTTTAATTTTTGTTTACTTTTTGTAGTCCGATTCCGACATAATTAGTTTCGGTTTCCCGAAATAATTAA
>JAPMOQ010057540.1:358797-390929 GCA_026543055.1 Argiope trifasciata | reverse complement strand
TGTGTGTGTGTGTGTGTGTGTGTGTGTGTGTGTGTGTGTGTGTGTGTGTGTGTGTGTGTGTGTGTGTGTGTGTGTGTGTGTGTGTGTGTGTGTGTGTGTGTGTGTGTGTGTGTGTGTGTACTCGCGAATAATATTATCAAAAGAAAACGCTGCAAGTGATATGATCAATAGTTTTCCAAAAATTTTATTTTTGGAAAACTATTGCTTTTTTTATTTTTTTATTTCTTTTGTAAAAATTTTATTTAGATTACATTGGTTTGATTATCATTACGTTTAAACGTATATGAACACTATTTTAGAGCCTAATTCCTAGTTTTGAATCTAGGTAAGAAATTGAGGCCGACATCTTAGATAGCAGTTTATTTTTCAAAGTTTCACGTTATACCATCCAGAATTAAAATCATGTTTTATATATACTCACAGTAGTGCGTGGGCGTTTGAAGACAGCTTTGGGCCGCTGTGAATTTAGCCAAGCAGATGAAGAACTCAGAAGTGTCCCGCATTTCTCTGAGCTAATCAAAACACAGAAGATAATCCTATTAGCTCTACTGCTACCACTCCTCGTCGCAATCCCTACCCAAGAACGTAAATATATATATATATATATATATATATATATATATATATATTATCTTTCAAAATTTATTATCAATTATTTTAAGCATTTCTCTGATTTACTACTCACAGGTATTGGAAAAATTAAAATACAACCGCAAAAAATTTTTGTATTCAATCCTACATATATTTGTGCGTGTGTGTGTGTAGAAATGAAAATTAAGGCTTCAGTAATCAGTTTTTAAAATCCAGAAAATAAATAAATAAAATCTAATACTATAATACGAGGAATGGTTGCCAAGTCCAAAATCGCCCCAGAATTAATAAACTTCGGTAAACTTGGGGGTCTGGGGTTTTTGGCCACGAGGAATCGATTGGCGCCGGTTTTGAAGCGCTACGGTCGAACAGTTTGGAGTTACAGATAGGATATTTTCAAACTTTATTAGTTCGCCATAATGGCTACTTAAATTTTCAAGCGGTAACGTGCTGCCATCTATAGCCAATGTGGCGAACTAATAAAGTTTTATGTTTATGCTGTTATAGGTTTATAATATGTTTCTTATGTATGTATATATGTTTGGTTTTTCTAAATAAATTTGTCAAAAATATTGAACTTCAACACCAATCCTTACCTTTACTTTACCTTTGTATAGAATAGTTCCCTTTCCAAACTCTAACTTTGTTTAGAATAGTTTACAATGGTGCACTTTAACCGGCTATCTTTTTACCAATGATTTCACAAATTTTCTTATGGCATGTATTGTTTTGATAAATCACAATTGAAAATTTAAATTTTAGAGTTAGCTTCGATACCTGTTTTCTCCGAGCGGAGCTCGGTCACCCGCTGGTAAAAATAAAAGGAAGAGTAGACTACTAATAATTAAACAATAATATTTATAATACACACAATAATTTACACTATAATATTTTCCCTTGAACACAATTACTTAAAAAGTCTCAAAGTTCTGTTACAAAAAATAACACAAAGCAATAAATAAAACTTAAGCAGATGACAGATAAATATTTGTTCATAAAATGGCATAATTCTGAAATTAAAGGTAACGTTAGACTGGTTACTTAAATATTTGAGATAGCTACTTAAAAATGGCAAATTTCTGTTATAAAGGATAACGGTATGTTATTCAGGTAGATATTTGTGATACATACTTAAAAAGGGGCAAAATTCTATTATAAAGGATAGTGTATGCTAGTCACTTAGGAAGATATTTGCGGTAGATGTTTAAAAAATGGTAAAATTCTATTACAAAGCATATCAGTAAGCTGGTTATACGCTTTAACATATAGACTTGGTAGTTTAAAAAAGGCATAGCTTATTTATGTAATCAACCAACTAAAATAAAAATTTGCGTAAAATTCTCAAAAATATTATTTATGAGGGTACGCGATTTAGATAAATGTAGAACGCAATATCTATATTTGTTCATTGTTTGTTCAGAGTTCATGTTTATGTGATAATGATCAGGTTTCGGCATTTAAACAGCTGCTCAATATTGCGAATATATCAATTGTATAAAGAGTCTCAACCTTCTTCTTGAGTCTAGAATTGTGAGCCCGGGTATTTGTGTTGCTGAAGGGGTTTGGGAAGTGAGCGAATAGGATTAGAGGTGTATAGAGAATGACGGAACAAAGGTGACGGCATGCGCATTGTTCAAATCAACCATTTCGAAACAGTTGGAAACAGGTTATGTCCAATGGTGAATAGAATTCCAAAAACACTTTCTAGAAATCGGTACTACCTTTGGTAAGATGTCCGAAGTATGGTGGTTGAAATTTCTTTCTTTTCTTTTTTTTTTCTTCATTCACCTCGGCAGAATTCTAGAGACATCTATCTGTATTAAGGTTTTCTTTGAGATACCCTTCGGTTTTTGTTGATTGAAAAGCGAATAATCCTACAGCTAATAAGCTAATAATCAATCCCATTCTTGACTTCAACATCGAATACCTATGTAATGGCATTTAATTTTTAGTAAATCCCGTAATTGCGAATGAACAGAAACATGAAAAATATCTCACTTTTTAAAACACATAGGGGCAGACAGAAAAATCTACAAAATAAGCAATTCTAATTATCACTTAATTTAAAATATATTTTCATGATGTCTAATGTGCAAATGTGCCCTCTGATAGAGCTTTATAGTATTTTCGTTTTCATTGAGATAATCTTCATTGAGATAATCTGAAAAACTAATAATTCTAAAAATCAATCACAGTCTAGACTTAAACGTTGAATGCCTTTGTAATGGTATTTAGTTTTTAGTAAATCCTGTAATTATGAACTATCAGAAACACGAGTAATATCTCACTTTTTAGGGATAGAGGGGCAGACAGAAAAATCTACAAAAGAAACAATTCTAAGTATCTCATAACTTTAAAAATATTTTCATGGTGTCTAACGTGCAAATGTGCTTTTAATGAAACGTATAATGTCACTTTCGATCATCTTTAGTTTTTGGGAGATTGTATATCGCATTCAAGACTTATTACTGTTCCATATACAATCAAAAAGTTCAGAAAGAAATGACAGAATAATACAAATAAAAGAACTTTTCAGAAAAATTAATAATATAAAAATATTACAATTTATGGAGCGAAAATAAATTCGAAATATTTGATCAAAATAAAATTATTTTTAGGAATAATAAATCTTATAGAGTTTCTCATTATAGGTATGAACTTTAATTAAGACACTTTTTTTATAATATTACGAATGTTAAATCTGCCACTGTGTATTTTGAAGTAAAGAATAACGTAAGTAAATCGAATGAAAGAAAAGAATAACGTAAGTAAATCGAATTGAAGAAAAGAATACCGTCAGTAAAACGAAACGTTCCTCATTCATGTTCGTTTGAATAGGGTTGAGAAATTAAATTCGATGCACCAAATTAATTTTTACAAGAAGAAGAAAATAAAGGTGATGTAGAATTTTAAAAACTGAAGACAGGAACGTTTCGTTATTTAAATTGCTACTTTTGAAGTATCTTTAAAAGTAGCATTTTTCTCTGAATTTAGAAGCATTTGACATTCAAACGTTAACGTACTTATTCTTTTAAAATAATTAGTCATTGAGATTCTACCATGAATTTTATTGGTTTTCTTGTCATATCTTGTTGCTGAAAAGAAAAAAAAAAGAAACCTATAATTTTTTGAAAAATAAATAAATAAATAAAGATCTAGAATGAATTTCTCCAATTCATTTGAAGTATTCTAATTATCTAAGTATTCTAACTATTCTATCATTATTTTGCTAATACATTTAATCACGCATTTTACTTCAACGTATTCTGTATGCACAAAGATAATGGGGATTTTTAAAGAGTGTTATTATCTATAATATTTTCACAAAGTTTAGAACTCATACCCTGCAATAATATAGTTAAAAATAGACTAGTACGGATTAACATACAGTTTTCTTTGATTATTAGAATGCACCATAATAATGATATGTATGCATTTTTAAAAAAATCAAGATTTCAAAAAATTTAACCAATTATTACCTTATTCTCTAGAAAAAACTGAGGACACATGGAAGAAGAAAAAAAAATTAGCAATAAACAACTAAATAGAAAGTAACTAGAGCACACATTTTTTTTTAATTGACAGCTAAACGTAGGTGATTATGTTGGAAAGTTGAATTTTTGAGAAGATATGAATTTTATTTTATTTAATATTCGTAATGTTTAAATATGTTTCTTTATAAAATCTTTAAAGCTTTGTTTCTAAGTCTTTTTCAGGTGCTACACTGATTTTTATATTTGCATCCATTTAATGCTATTTTATATCTTTTAGAGGCTTTTTCTCAAACGTGGAATATGATAGAATTTTCTTTCGAAAGATGTAAAATATTTTTAAATTAAAGCCTTAATCCATATTTTTTTATTCAAATTTGGTGAAATAATTTCTCAATATATTCTTCAGTTATTGAACTAGAGAATAAGTAATTTATTTATGTGCTTTACAATGTGATAGAATTTTCTTTCGAAAGATGTAAAATATTTGTAAATTAAAGCCTTAATCCGTATTTTTTATTCAAATTTGGTAAAATAATTTCTCAATATATTCTTCAGTTATTGAACTAGAGATTAAGTAATATATTTATGTGCTTTACAATGTGAAAAAAAAATTGTTGGATAGAATCACAGCTCATTTTTTTTATCAGAGATTAGATAATATATTTCTAATATTATTTGCAAAATCTTGTGCACATTATTTGATAAACCTTTAAATTAGAAGATCTTTGCTTTATTCATCTTTTTAGCCAAAAAAAAAAAAAAAAAAAAAAAAAAAAAAAGCTTTTTTTTCCCAATTTTTAAAACTTTTTTGTCACTTAACTAGTATACTTTGTTTTTATAGATGTTTTACGATCCTTTTTATGCAATTATTAAAAATTATAGTTAGTAAAACTATTTTTCAAACAATTCATCCAGACATATTTGTTAATCATATACCGTATTTTTCGCCGTATAAGACGCACCGTCATATAAGACGCACCCAATTTTAAAGGAGGCAAATCTAGAAAAAAAAGATTATGAACCAAATTCTGTAGTAAAAATTTTATATCAACTGTATAAAGTTAACAGCAGTTTAAGAAAAATTTTATGTCAACCATGTAACATACTAAGAGCTCTCTTTACTCTCATAAACAGTCAGCAAACAGTGAAAGTAACAAAAATAAGGCTGTCATGTTTTTATTCTAACCCCAAGAATTCCTCTTCTTCGCTGCTATCAGAAATGAGGAAGGACAGATCCACGCAGTCATTGTCATCACTTTCTTCCTCACTGGTGTCAAATAGGTTGCAGCTGGCTGGTAAGACCACCATGTATCACAGCTATTTGGGTCTTAACTTCCTTAAAGTTCTTTTTAGTAGTTTCTGTAATGTGCGCTCTGAACTGGTCAAGCACCAACAAGGAAGATTTCTTCAGAAGCCCGCCAGGACGTTTGGACCACACTTTGTCAATCCACAGCCTCATGCCATTTTCGTCCATCCCCCCCTTTATCATGAACGTGCACGATGACTCCCCGTGGAATTGTTTCTTTTGGGAATGTTTTCCTTTTAAAGATCAACATTGGCGGCAGTTTGGTACCATCTGCACAGCAGGACAGCACAACCGAGTTGTGGATTTTCTCATGCCCTGAGGTTTTTACGGTTATGCTTTTGGCTTCTTTGTTATCTACGGTTCTGTTAGATGACACATCAAACGTTAGCGGGACTTCATCCATGTTCCCAATCTGGCTCATTTCAAAGTTGTTCTTCTTCCTCGCATCAATAACAAACTTATGAAAAGACAGAATCTTTGATTCGTATTCCTTTGGCATTTTTTGTGCAATTCTGGTTTTGGTGCGCATAGAAAGGCCAGATCTCTTCATAAATCTATAGCACCACGATGGTGATCCGGTGAAATCCTGAATGCCTTTCTCCACAGCAATGCGTTTGGCCTCATAGATTATCATTTTTGTTGAGACAGAAAGTCCATTTTGCCGGTGACGTGTGATCCACTCCTTTACTTTTACCTCTAACTCTGGCCACTTTGCAGTTGGTCCACACAAGGTGTGCTTGCTTTTATCCAACTATTGGAGCTGATCCTCCTGTTTCCTCCACTCTCTTATCATTTTCTCAGTTGGAGGTGGCCCAAAGTGTCTCTCCGTTGCTCTGTTTCCATGCTCCTTAGCAAATTGTATTACTTCCAGCTTGAAAGCAACTTTATATGCCAGTCTCTTCTTCTTCGACATCTTGATGGGGTGGTATGAAATATGATATATTTCATTCAGATATACCATACTACATATATCACAGCTATCCGCGCCTCCGCTTGCTCCCGATTGCTACTGCCCTGCGATTGGCTGAGCGAGGCAGAGACCGTCCAAATACAGTGCGAGGCAGAGTGGGGCTTCCTGGTCTCAGACGGCGCCAAGAGGTGGAAGGGAACGGAGTGGCAGAGTATTCCTGCGGTAAGGTATGTATGCAGAGGTGGAGGAGCAGCGGAGGGCCATGGTGGCCTTTTGTATTTGCCGTATAAGACGCATGCACTTTTTTCCACCCGATTTTGTGGAGAAAAAGTGCGTCTTATACGGCGAAAAATACGGTAATTTAAATTCATATATATGTAATACGTACTGTGTTTCGTCTTATGTGCTGTGATTATAAAATTGATTACCATATTGTTCAGAAACGTCCAATAATTTTAAATAACCAGCTTTAAATAGGATCTCAAGTCAAGTGTGATGGAAATTTATCCCAGCCCAGGTTTCTAAGTATTTGACAGAAACTTTCAAAAAGGAAAACGCACCATTCCGGATTTTATTCAGGCCAAGGCTGTGCCTTAACACTGTGATTAAATGACACAACTAATTTAAAATTTAATTTTGAAATTAAATTTTTAATTAGTTTCTGTTCATTTTATTAATAGAATGATAGTTCCAATTGGAATTTCAAATTATATAAATAAAAGAAAAATTAGAAATCAGATTGCTGAAAGTAGGCTTCTAAAATACTAATAAAAAAATAGGGTTAACATTTTTTTTTTCCTCTATCTTTTCGTATATTATTAGCATTGTTCTTAAAAACATGAGTACGCTCGATAAATAAATTAAATATAGTGAATTAATGATAACAACGATAATAAAAACAAAATAATAGCAAATTCAAATTACATTTCACAGAAGTGCACGAAAGAATAAAAATACTACATACAGGACATTGCTTACATTTGACAAAATGTTTTATTCTAATAAATTTACTGTAAATATTATATATAAGGTGTATACAAAGGTTCCTTCAAATATCAATTCATTAATTAAATTTAATTAATTTTTAATACTTTAAATAGAGTTTTAAAATTTTTTAATGAAAACTTAATTTTACAGGCAGTAGTTCAATCGGTAAAATGCAAGGATTTTAGTATTTTTCACGTGAAGAATGCGAGCTCAATTCTTGCGAAAATCAATATTTTTTTTTGATAAATTAATTAATTTTAGTTTTATAGGGAAGTAAAATTTCTCTTATATAAGATATTTAACAGGATATAAATTTCAGAATAAATGCCATCAGTAGCGAAGCGTGTAGATCGCTGGAAGAAATTTTCTTTTGCCGCTTAATATTGTTATTTTATCATAATTTGACCAAAGAAGAAAATGTAACAGTCATAAAGGATTACAGATGTATTATTGTAACAGATTATTGTAAACAGATGTCAACAATAAATTTGCAGAAATTTTCAAAAGAACTTCTGGTAGAAACAAGTAGGCCAGTTTATATTAATGCACTTGAGAGTCAGTCTTATAATCTATCTTTCTCTGACAAACTTGAAACATGAAAGGAGCTATATATATATTTAGGTTGATTGTAATTATTTAATAAGAAGTTACTGAAATAAAAAATTTTCTTCGTTGACCTAAGTAGGAATTGACTTAAACAAACAAAGAAAATATTGCTTTTTGTATAAATAATCAAAATTTGTAGCACCCACAGAACTGAAATTGTACTAAGATAGCTCGCCAGCAGTAAGAATTGTCACAGATAAAGAAATAAACCGTCAAATTTTCTAGTTGCGTTCGGAAACAATAAAATAGCTATAGCAGAATTAGAAAAAGGGGAAAAAAAACCTATGCAGTGGTTGCTACATAAAGAGGTGCAAAGTTTTAAACATACGATGCAGATCTGCATCGCTATGCATTTAAGGGTTAAATTTTGAGCACTGACGACAGAAATGGCAGCACTGGAAAACATCAGAGACGAGCTGAAGTGGGGTGGGGGTTGCGGTTCCTACACTGTCCCGTCACCCACTTCGCCATGTTCCTGAGAACAAACGAGTTCAACCACTGCCTTACATTATGACGAACACTGAAAGTCGAAGTAGCTACCTCTTCTCTACTAAGTTGTAACTTCGCAAACATATCGCAGTGCCTCTTGTTTATATATATAAAAAACTTACAAAGATATCAGTTAGATCATGTCTTTAAATTTTTCAACGTTTACTTAAAGTTAGTTTCAGTTATTATAGTTTTCTTTTGTGGAGCTCGTTTAATGTGAGATTTAGCCTTTAAAATTTTGGAATATGGTCCTAGGTTGCAAATCTTTTCTTCCAATATTGGAAGATTTTAAAGTCTGGTATCTGGGTGACTAAGCTTCGCTCTGCACGTTTTTTTCCCCTGTAAAATCGTAAATTAGATCCTGGCTACGGCTCGTTTAAAAACTCACGAACGCTTTTAAACGAGCCGTTGAATGAAACGAGCAATATGCAAACATGAGATCGAACATAAGCTCTGCTTCCGAAAAACGAAATAAATTTATTTACATACACATACAAGAATTGCTCGTTTTAAAGTTATAAGATTAGAAATTATTGCCAGTTATCATGACTCAACTATTAGCCTTTAATACAATTTTAAAAAAGAGTTCTGTAGTCTTAAGGATGTCTTTAAAATTAATTCAATTCCCGAAATTTTTAATAATTTTTTTTAGGATTTAAAAAAAAAGGCGATACGAAAGATATCATTGCCAAATTAAATATAATGGATTCTAAAGTCATTATATTTTATTATTTCAAAATTTTTGCTATATCTTAAACTAAGTGCAGCGCTTTTCATGAATAAAGTAGCTATTTTAACACATCTTAAAATAGACTTTTAAACGAGGATGTGAAAAGTGTGAGGAATTTATTTTTCACATATAAATTTTTCATTTTATCAAAACATCCGTTCTAATTATAAATTTTAAATGGTTTTTGATATATTGCTAACCAAGCAAAGTTCTTCTACATTTCCAATTTAAATATTTGTCAACGAAAGCGTTCATTCAACAACGGAATAATAAGAAGTAACTTCAATTAATACAGGAATGCAAGACTCATTTCATTTATTATTTTTTCCCATTGGTTCAACATATCCACATAACATTTCGCTTCTTAGTATAAATCTCATTTTTAAGTTAATTAAATCACTGTGAAGAATTTTCTAGTGACGGGAAAATATTTATTTTTTTCCACGTGATAATTAGAATGAAGGGAATGAAATCTCAGCTAGTTGATAGGAATAAAACAGAAATACTGCTACTATTTTTGCTTGGTGAAATTTTGTCGTTGATTTTTCATGTCTATAAAATTATTTATGTTTGTCGACGTAATTAAAATCCTTCTTCCTTGTTAAATAGACTTCGTGACTCAAAACTCCAAACCTGCCTTTCCCATTTGCTAGATAAATAAAAACACAAATTTCACATGTGTTAATAGACAAATCAGCTGAACTTGGGCATGTAAAGCATTTTTTTTTTGTTCATCGTTCGCTTTTTACTCCCTCTCATAAACATACACGAAAAGTATCGTCAGTTGTAGTAAATATACACGAAAAGTATCGTCAGTCTGTTTCTGTAAAACTCCATGCTTTTGCGCATACGTCAGAATGTGTTGATTTTGTCAAAACAGGGGTGAGAGGAAAGATGAAAAGAAGTGCTTACATTTAACAATGAGCAGAACTCGGATTATACGCAGACTTAGAGGCATAAAAAACTACGAGTAATTTGTAATATTGTCGGAAAAAAAGATGCAAATACACAATAAAATACTAAAAAGCGATTTTAATTTAGCGTGAGAGGTCTTAACATTGAATTATGTTTAATAAATGAGTGATTTCAGTTCTTAAAATTTGGTCATTCTATTTTTTGCAAATTAATTATTTGTTTTTAGGTTACAATGTTTTTTTTAATTTGTTATTGAGCTTTTCAAAAACATTTTGAGATTATCAATAGTAGATAATTTCAGTAACATTTAATGATATTATATAAAATATATCAGCCACATTTAATAATAGTATATAAAATATCTTTCGTGCCAGCTTTGAAACTTTTAGCCAAATAAGCAATAGGCAATTTTGAGTTACAATAAAATAGCACGATTATAAACGACCCTGGAATCAAAAACAAGTGAAAAAAAAAACAGAACGAAAAGTATGCAATGAGGCGGAAATAAGGGTCAAAGAATGCAGCTCCAGAAATGCCCCCATACTTCCGAATCTCACCTCTTAGTGAGATAAAATCCCCGAAAAGTTGTATTTTCAGGATATTGAAAAGAACAGTAATTATATTGTATTGTAACTGCCAAAAAATTCAAACTCAAGTTGATAGGGAATCGTTACATTTGAGACCTCCATGAGACCAATAAACACATTTTTGAAATTATGTGTGTGTCTGTCTGTAAATATGATAATTAAAGAACCATTTGATTAGAAGGATGAAATTAAGTACATGGCTTTTGTACCAAGTTTTTAGCTTTCTGTCAAATTTTGTGATGAAGTGAACAGGGTTACTATAAAGCACAAAGAATTAGATGGACAGAATTTGGTGCATAGTTTTAGCATCTAAATTGTTTATCAATATCGAATTTTGGACCCAATGTGTAGTCAGGTTGGTCGTCTTCCATTCTGTATATTCGCATGCATGTAAGTGCGATAGTTCAAAAATGGTACCATTTAGAATAAATAGAATTTCGGTGTGTAAGCTTTTTGCTAAAATTGCAGTTTTGCACCGAATTTTGATTTCAATAATCAAAAAAAAAAAAAAAGCTTACAAGTCGCACGTTCGAATTTTTCTTTCACTGTATTTTGAATACAACATCTCTCAGGAGCGGACTTTGAAAATAGAAACCTGAGCACCTTGAACACTCCCCGGCCTTGTCTAAGGTTTACAATTTCATGAAGGGGGGGAGGTGCTATAACATCTTTATTAGAGAATATGATAGAAAGTTTTAGGAAGATCATTCCCCCTAGTCCCTTCCAATCTAAGAAAGGAACACCGTGATCTTTGCGTGGTATTTCAGATAATTACAAGTTAAAGTGCTTAGCTACAACAAGTAAATGCTTGTTTCAGAAAAGCATTCATTGAGAAATTAATGAATCATTGCGCATTTAAACGAGGATGAAAATTTTACGTCAGTTGCAGATGGTGCTCTAATACAAAACAACTAGGTTTTTAAAAGAAAGTGATTTATCCCTTTCTCTTTCAGTAGAAAACAATCCATAATATATGGCATCTCATATTAATTTATAATGCTCTGTGATACCAAAGAATGCTTAATTCGGAAATGCATTGGAGTCATTGGCATTTATTGGCATTGGATCCCTATATATATTTATTGATATATCTTGTTCAAATTTTCAGTCGCTAATGAAATACTTTTTATTCATCCTCTCAAGTTTAAATACATTTTTTAAACTTGTAGTGGAGGACACTTGATGTTAATATAGCTTTTTTTCAAATATTAATTCATTGATTAAATTAATTTTTAATACTTTAAATAGAGTTTTAGCAGTTTGTAATGAAGACTGAAATCAGCAGCTCAATCGGTAAAAGGCAAGGATTTCAATATTTTTCAAGTGAAGGTGACGAATGCGAGCTCAATTTTTGTGAAAATCAATAATTTTTTGATACTTAATAATTTTTTTAATACTTGTTTAACAAAAAGTAACTAAAATAAAAAAAAATTCACTGTTGGCCTAAGCAGGAATTGAATTATTTTTTTTATATGTTACTTGTTTTTATTTTAATATTGAGTTGAAGATTCAACCAACTAAAGTAAGCCTTTAAGTGCACTCTTGAAACACGTTATTATTCACGAAAAAATACTTCAAAACGCTGAGATATTTTTTAATGAATTAAATTTTAGAAAATAACTTATTAAATGTTATCAGAGAAAATATAAAAAAGAAGAAGGAGCTAAATTTGATTAGATAAAGTAGTTAAATATTTTTTTAATCAGTAATATTACTTCGAAAATAAATGTTGACAGTAAGATTAAAATACTGCATTTTTTTAAAGATATCGGACTTAAACTCCTCTTGGGGAAAATATTTTCAGTGTTTTTGAAACGTGTATATGTTTTAAAGTTTAATGAAATAATGGAAGGAAGTTGCAAGATTAATCATTAAATGCCATTTATTGAATAACTGATTGAGCAATTAAAATTCATTGTGCCAGTGCCAGAAATTTAAATAAAGAGATATTTGTCCTAAACAAAAATTCAAAAAATCTTTTTAATAAAACAGAATTTAAAAGCTTAATAAAAGCTGTTTAAATTTTAAAATGGTTAAAAACTAAACATAGTAGAAAGAATTAACATTTTAAAAATTAAATTAATGTCGGCACACTTGGTATTATAAAATTTAAACTTATTAATGACTTTTAATGGTTTTATTTTAATATTGGGTCTAAGATTTAATTAAGTCGAATTTTAATATTGAGTCGAATTTCACATGCTCTTTTAAGATACCTTGTTATTAAAGATAATATACTTCAAAAACGTGGAAAATAACTCATTAATTAATAATGCTATCATTGAAAATATTAAAAAAAACCTAATTTAATTTTTCTGCTGAATAATAATGATATTAAACTGAGCTTAAATTCATTTTTTAAATCAGTAATATTACTTCTAAAGTAAATGATGGCAATTAGATCAAAATACTACATTTCTGAAAAAAACAAACAAAAAAAAACTAAGATTTCAGATTTAAATTCTACTTGGAAAATATTTTGAATAGTTGGAAAATGTATATATTTTCTGAAATTTGTTGAAATAATAAAGAGGACTTGTTCGATTAATTATTCAATGTCGTTTATTAAGCAGCAATTAATTTTTTTTTTTATTCTCCAACTGAACCATTTTGTAAAACAGAAATATAACGTGCATCACTTGTCCATGAGGTACACACGCACAAACTGTTATTTTATCTTTCATTAGTGAGGTGAATATTCTTTCCAACTTTAAAAAAAAACGATCTAAACCAATATTAGATGAATAATTCGTTATTCGATTCGTGCAATCTTTCGTCATAGCACACAATTTTTATTCCTAATAATTTCGGCATTCGTCATTCTAATTGTTAAAAAAATTCGTTTTAATTCACATTAGACAATAGCAATTCTAAGCATACTGCCAGGTATTACGAAATATTAATCAGAATTTGGTCATTGATGTGCGTTTTCAGAGGAGTATGACCTGTGAGGTAATTTCAATAAGCCGGAATGCTCGTTGAATTTTGTTTTGTGGAACTTTTCTTCCATGATTCGTTTATTTTGAAGCCATATAAAAACCCGTGCTGACTAGTATTTTCAACAGTTCACTCGACTGTCAGGGTCAGAAACGGACGGAATTTGAGTAACGATTTGAATTTTGGAAATATCGAGGTAAGCGAAGTAATCAAAATAATTTTAAAACGTTTTTGTTTTAATTTTGTTCTGGCTAATTAGATTGTAAAAAAGGGTGTTTTTTTTCATAGATGCAATTAATTTATTTACATTTTTTGTGCGTTTTATAAATTTTTCTAATTAATAAATTCTTATTTATATATTTCAGCCACACACAACTCTATCGTCAGGATCAGAAACGGACGGAATTTAAATAAAGATTTGAATTTCGAAAATTTCAAGGTAAGCGAATTAATCAAAATATTTTTAATACATTTTTGTTACGGCAAATAAGAGTGTAAAAAAAAAGAATTAATATTTTTCAAGAATGCATTTAATTTATTTACATTAGTCGTAAGCTTGATAAGTTTACATTTTCTGTAGGTTTTTCTAATTAAATAAATTTCTATCAGCGCTTTTTAAAGCGCTTCTTATTTCAGCTCTTCTTCATTGATTAAAATAATAATGGAACAAGTTTAGCACAATTTCATGTTTTGAAATTAAAATTTAAATAACTGTGTCGGTAGGTCCACAGGACAGAGCATTCGATTGAAATTTGTTTTGAAAGATAGAAATGCAATTTTTTGAAATTTTAAAAATAATTTTAATCAATTAAATAGAAGTAAAATCTCCGAGGGGAGAGAGTTATGAATAATTTCAAAAATTATTATTGTAAGAAAATAATTTTTTAACCAGTTTAAATTTCCAAAAATTATCATTTAAAGGATTCAAAAATTATATAATTAATTTTATGCAATTTTACCATAGTTTTAAAGTAGTTTTAAAAATATTTTTAAACGCATTTGGCACTGCATATTTATCCCAAAGTGTATAATAAAATCTTACAAATGGCTATTCCTTTATATAGAAGCTGTTCGATGGGATCACTAATATCAACAATATTTGGGAAGAAATACAATGAAAGATTTTTAATTATAAAATATTTAATTTATAAAAAATAACATGTTTGTGGAAATAATTAAATATAGTTAAAATAATAATGGTACTGTAATAATATAATTGTTAACAATGAAAAAAAAGGTTTATAATGCATAAATGTTAATTTTTATTTATATTTTTATGTGATAACATTTATAGGTAAACATCATACTACTTGCACATAGCGACATGCGATATTCTTGTCCAAAAAAATCGTCAGAGCTGCGAGGTTAACAACAGGATAAATAGCTATCAAATTTGTTACATATTTGATGTTTTTAAAAGGTGCGCTCTTAGAAAATGTTTTGCAAAGCTTTAGTTACATTTTTGAAAAAAATTAACCAAATCAATGTTTTTCTTTAGTAAATTCGGAACATATTGTTACGGTAAGTAGCCAAACAAAAAAAGTTGTAAATGATTCTACAATTTACGAAAATATTAGGGTTGATTTTTTTCTTTATTTCTCTCTTTAGGATTTTTTGCATAATGCGATTTAATTTTAAATTTCATTCACCATATAATATTTAGTAAGTGTACTTGCGTTACCAGAGATGTTTTCGTTGCTTATAAGGCTATAGATATTTTTAGCACTGCCATTCAATTTATGCCATGAATATATGTTTTTAAAAAATAGTGCCTTTCATAGAAAACAATTACAAGCAATGAGCACTCTGTTATTATGAAAGATGATGTAGATATAATAATTAATATTTATTCAGATATTTTTTACTGCGACTGGAGTGGGATTATTTTGTCGTAAGTTCGAATTATGGAACAGTGACGAAAAAACTCTTATCGACTTTTTCCCTTCACAAAATCATCGGCGCTGCACTGGTAACTGAATTCTTCACTGATAATGCATCTCTGGTTTAGGAATTAGTCCATTTCGAAATACATTCTATATTATTCCACAAAAAATAGAATTCTTTTAATATATCGCTGAATTATAAAGAATATTTGATAATAAAATATTAATAATAAGCTTGCTAAACTCGTACAAAGCAGTAAGTACTTATAAATTTCAAAAAAAAATTGAATATTTTGATATAGATTGCACATTTCTTAGATTTATTTAATGAAAAGAAAAAATGGTAATGCATTCTTGAAATATATTTTATTTAACAAAAAGACATCTTAATTCCAGTGAAAAGCAATTTCAAAAATTATCTTCAAACTTTTTTGAAGTTGATTAAAAGAATTCAAATCAATAAGCGGTTTATATTCGCTGTTAAGATCTGCTGATTCTAATTTAATAAAAAAAAGTTGTTTGATTATTTAAAAAGTAAGTTAAAATTGAAATCGATTTTCTCATTCTTCATTTCCTCATATTTCCATTTGTGAAATTAAAACCCAATAGCTCTTAATTGTATTTCGTTGAAAATGTTTTCGAAACTCTGAATTAAAAGAAATATCTCTGTACTTCAGTTTCGTTTTCTAGCTCTGAACTGACACATTTTTGTTTCTTTAATTCCAAAAATTGCATGCCATGACATCAGAAAGTTTCAAAATATTAATCTTGGGTTTTCTTTTGTAAATCATATAAAACGCATTGTTTATTAATTGCCTTCACGAAATTCAATATGAAATTGATTTTTTTTCCAAATCTGAAGAAATTCTAAACAAAATGACATGAATGAGTTCTTTTATTGTAAGTAAAACACATCTTCGATATTGTAAGCTAACATAAATCATAAAGTAATATAATGTATATAAAATTAATTCCTAACCAGTTGAAATGTGCATGTATATGTTGTGGTAAATGTGATTTATCTGGTGATTATATATAATTACCGATTATTATTCATAATTACCAATAAGTTCAGGGGTGATTATGAATGATCATTACTGGTGATTACGAATAATCTCAGATAACTATACATAATTACCATCTTACTACATTTACCTTAACATATATAATATGCAACATGTAATGATTTTAGGGTCCGCAAGAACATTAGTGTCAAAGGGGCCCCAAAAGATTTAATGTGTCCGTGGCTGCAATATTTTTTCCATGTGAGAGTTATTATGAATATATAATCAATTTTATTTCAGATTCGCTTTTTTTATGTAGATAAATGATTTAGGTGGTTAAATCATAGGATGATAATTTTGGTTAGTTTCAGGATAGATCTTGCAGCAACTTATTTGTAGTTCAGTAATGCGCTATAATTTGATTAAATATTTATTTTGTAAATATCTAAGCAATAGGCAGTTGTTACAATTTGAAGTAAATTCATGTCTGTTAAATCTCAAAGTTTTTGAAAGGTCATTCGGTCACTCGATTTTTTTTATTGGTAAATTTTTCGGCATAAATTATTAACTTTATTAGCTTCATAAATTCAGTGCATTTTCATTTTTTTATGGAAAATATTTATTCAAACACTGATACATTTTCCCGGTTTTTTCCTACTTATTTTCAGTTTAATTATTTATTCATTTTTTTTTTGTTGCTTATAAAAATAAATACTTGATGGGTGGGTATTGGGAATATGCTAATTGTAATCTGTAAAAGAGGAGAAAAGGGGAGCTATTTTAATATTTTCCCTAAGAGTCATTTTACACTGATACGCTTCTTACTACGAATAAGATTTTTATTGCATGAAGTTAATATACTACATACTAGTGAATAAATAACACCACATCGGCCCATTTCCCCCGTTTCATACTAAAATGGTATTAGTATTCCTGTTGATTGGGTCAGATTTACTAGATATTAATGCTTATACTTAATATCACTGTATCTATTCATTTTCATTGTGTTGCATTAATATTGAAGGATTAAACTTTTTTTTATCAAATGCGATGTAATATCGTGAGACAAGAAAGTGAAAATGTTATAAACTGAATAAAGAATGTGACGAAGAATCTTCTTATTAAATGCATTGTTATATTCATACTTAGTATCATATTCGTGGTTCTATTCATTCATAGTTTCTCATAATGCTTTGTTATATTCACAGGGAGTATGCCAAGAGGAGCCATAATGGCTACTTTAATTAAGTTTTATTTTTTAATATAACTTTTAAATGTCAGGAACATCTTCTTGCATATAATAAATAAATAAAAGATGTACGCCACGATTAATTTATGATGCATCCATTTGATTTAAGACTTAAGTTTCAATCTTCTGCTAAACGTGCTGGAATAAGGTCACTTAAGAAATGAGTGGTTCAACGACCATTACTTGAAGTAATTTCAAGTAAGAAGAAGGGGAAAAAATATATGAGAAAACAAACAAACAAATTGAAAAGAAAAAAAAAACTTTTAAAAGAACTGTAGCTAATGAAAATGGATATAGAGGTCCCATTTAGTTTTTTATGCTGTAAATAATTTACTGTTAATACAGAGCTATGAGAAATGTTTATTAGTCGCCAAACATTCTGGAATAGGGCTTGGCGGTCATTCTCTTGAAGGAATTCGAAATAACAGAAAAAAAGCAACCCTCTGAAGGAAAAAAAATGTCGCTTCTTGATTTTGATATTTGTATTCTAGTTAGTTTGTTGTGATGTTTGTAATTTACTGTTGATACAAGGCTTTCATAAAAATTTCTACAATCCTTTTTTGGTTTAAGAAAGCTGGCAAAAGATAATGTAACAGATAGATCAATACACTTTCTTTGTCACTTACTAAATTTTCTCTGCTTTTCAGATAGAGAAGCAATACATTTTGTTATGTTTTTCCCATAAAACGGTCATAGTTTGTTTGTTTGTTTTTTCATTTTTCCCCAACTTTGAAGCTTAATATTTCATTCTTGGGTCACATACCTGTTTCAAATATCATAGGCGTATATACCGGGAGTTTTTTTTTTTAATTATAGCCCCTAGAACATTATTATTTTTTTTGAAAGGTTTTAATGAACGATCGATGCTTTTATTACCTTTTCTTTCTTATTTCTTTACAGTAGCACGTCACATACGTAGGAGTTCAATCAAAGTATTTCACTTATTATGTTCCAAGTTGCAACACGTTGTATAACTTTTGGTACTTACCTTTATCAGTTTAATGGAGCTTTGCCATTTTTACTTATCTTAAAATGTATAAATTGTAACTCGTTTGGGGAAACATCTAATACCGAAACAATAACTTTCAATATAATGAACAGCTTCTAGTTGCGTAAAAAACTATTTTTAACACAAAGAATGTACTTGCACGAAAAAAGAATCAGGAGCAACAATAAATTCTGAAATTACTTAAGTTTGAAACTTACGAACGTGCTTTACATTAGGAAAAAAAATTTTTAAAAAAGGATTCAAATATTAGGATTTAATGCTAATGCCATGCCTATCTCTCTTGACCTTCCATTAAGTTCTCGAAGGTCACAGAGCGTACATCCAGCCGACTAGCGTAGCACGTGTCCGAATCTCATAATTTTATATTCTCTTAAGGTATTGTATTCCTTTTATGCGCTCACGTGGATATGAATAAAATGCATTCTAGATATATGAAACATAAGTACTTATTGAAAGAAAATGCCTCTCTAATACACAATTCAGAGCCAAACCATCATTGAGAAGCGTCATAAAATCAAATGTTTACCCATGCATATTTTATACGTAATCATACTCGATATGAAATATTTTATATTATTTTATACTATCTATCTGACAAGAACTTTTAGATTAAGAAATTCCATCAGAGTTAGGAATTAATGAGATATGGACCATTATTGCTATTTTATTTCATTGACCTGATAGCATCTTATGAGTAATTGATAACGTTGTAAGCATTTAATCAATTAAGGCTTAACTGATGATATCATTTTAGGCATTTAATTAACGCTTAATTAACTTGATAATGACATTGTAAGCGTTTCAGCTAAATGGTATTGCAAATTTTTCAATAATTGTAAAAAAAGATAGGAATGAAACTAATGTCAAAATTATGAGCATTCTTAATGCACAGAAACTACTAGATTTCATTCTCCAAGGTAAAATTTTCAGTTTTTGAAATATTATTTCAAAACTTTAGGATAATATCAGAAAACAAAAGCTGATGCTTTATACTAATATATAGTTGTAAGATTACATTCATTTGTATCATGCTAAACTTACAAAAAAAAATGATGTACAAAACCTCAGAGCTATATAGTACTGTTTGATTTCCTGTCTTTCATTATTGCATTTATATATCGCATGTAACTTCAAATGAACTTAAAATCAACCGAAATAAAATCCTTTCGTGGGTTTTTTTTTTTTTGAAAAATCTAGAAAAACAAGTAATAAAAAAAATTAAGTCTATTCCTTTTTAGGTCAACAATGAAATTTTTTTTATTTTAGTTACTTTTTATTAAATAATTAAATTAATATAAATATGTATATATATATGACATAATCATAATATTAAGTCTCAAAATCAAAGGCGACTTTATTTGCAATTTTCATTTTCCTTTCTATATATTGTATTGGACTATTATTTTTGTTTGTTGCTATTAATTCGCTTTCTAATTTATAAAGTTGATGTTTGTATATAATTTCTCATCCCAAGATCTGGACTCGCCTTCTTCACATGAAAAAAAAAATACTTGCATTTAACCGATTGAGTTACTGCCTGTTGATTTTAGATTTCATTATAAACTGCTAAAACTCTTTTAAAGTATTAAATTTAATGAATGGATTAGTTTAAAAAACTGTAGTAACATCTAGTGTCATATGTTACAAGTTTTAAAAAATGCATTTGAAATTGAGAGAATAAAAAAAATATTAATAAAATTTTTTTACTAACGACTGAAAATTTCAACAAGATGTATAAATAAATATAGGAAGAGTGTAAACTACTTATAGGGATTGAAAAAATCATTTTGTTTACAAACAGTATATATAGTTTCATAATTAAATCTAACTGTAATAAATCATGTTGCAACCTTGCCTTTTAAAAATAAAATATGCTGAATAAAAAGGCATATGAAACTGTTATACGAAACATTCTATAATTATTTTTATTTTAAAGTGTTAGTCGGGAACTCGGGATCTTCTTTAATCCATGTATGTTCCCCCTCTAAATGTTACCGTTGCTCAATTATTTCCTGCCTGCGCAACAGTGTAATAAAAAAAGTATAACCAAGAAAGGTCATTGTCATCTTAATTTCAAGCTAGACGTGGGTAGGTGGGCACTTAAATGTCAAGGATAACAATGTTTGTCTAAAATGCTACTTTTTTGTACAGATTTTTTTACTTTTTGGTTAACATTTTAAGAAATTCTATACTTATTTTCCCAAAATTGTAGTTCCTTTTTAAATAAGATGAAATCCAAATTTTCTTTACCGATGCCGCAGGTAATAAGCATCAATTTTTTTCACCTAATTAATCCGGTAGCTTTAGGAACTTTTTAGAAATTAGGAATTAATGAAATAGGAATTTATTAAAAAGAGAAATTAATAAAATATGATTTTCTTAGAAACCAGGAATTGAATTTATTTAAAAAAAAGAAATTTATAAAATATGAGTTTCTTAGAAATTAGGAATTAATAAAATAATAATTTATTAAAAGAAAAAATTAATAAAGTAAGAATTTATTAAAAGAAAAAATTAATAAAATAAGAATTTATTAAAAGAAAAAAATCAATAAAATAGGAATTTCTTAGAAATAAGAAATTAATAAAATAGGAATTTCTTAGAAATTAAGAATGAATAAAATAGGAATTTATTTTTAAAAAATAAATTAATAAAATAGAAATTTCTTAGAAATTAAGAATGAATAAAATAGGAATTTATTTAAAAAAATAAATTAATAAAATAGAAATTTCTTAGAAATTAGGAATTTATTAAAAAAGAAATTAATAAAATAAGAATTTCTTAGGAAATAGGAATTTATTTAAAAATAAGAATTACTCAGAAAAAATCTTCGGCCGTGATTTTCTTTCACAATGACATGCCAAAAGTACAAAAAATGAAGTGGAATGAAATGGATTTTTTTACAGTTTTTATTCTCTCATAAACAAAGTAAAGTATTGTAATCATCAAAAACTTCGAACATAAGATTTGAACGGATCTCCAACTTTGGAACTTCCCTGAGTTCGAAAAACACATTTCTGGAAAATATCTGTCTGTCTTGGGAAAAGAATTCTCAAACTTTTCACCTTGTGGGATGAAATTCGGTATACGGGCTTTACGCCAAATGTGTACATTTATAGGAAATTTTGAGAAAATCCTCTTCTGATGAAATCCGTCCTTCCAGTAGATTGAATACAAGCTGACACTATAACTGAAAAAAAAAAAAGAAAAAAGAAAAAAAAAAAGCTAGATGGATAAAATGCGGTACACAGATTTAGCATCTATGTATTTTGGGACCTGCAATTATAGTTCTAATTTAATTCCAATCATATTTACTCAAATAATCATGCTCAAAAAATAACACGGTAATAATAATAAATATCAGCACATAATGATAATAAATATAGGCATATAAATATATGTTATAGAGTTTTTCAAGAAAAGTGTGAGTTTGGGTTGTAGAGATCATGATCCATAAGACTGTTCTGAAATGTCCCAAAGTCATGTTATCAGAAAACTGCGTAAAATCTAATGATAATTCGTAATTATAACTCATTTATTTAAATTTATTTGTAATTTTGAAGCACGTAATTCTTATTTTACGCTTTTCTTTTTCTCCTTATAAAAATTTAACAAGTTAAAAAAACAGATATCGCTAACTAATATATATTTCAAGTTGAGTTGTGCCTTTTTTGTGCTTAGGAGAAAGATCGATAATTCCGAGTCGATTTTTCTTTCACTGTCGATATTATAATAATCTCTTTGAGATAAAAAAAAATTCCATCAGTAAAATCTTATCTACTTATCAAAATTTTAATTTAATTTACAATAAATATTTTATAATTTAAAAATAATTTTAATAAAAATGGTTTAAAGAAACATAATTTATTATTGTACTAAAAAGTGAGAGCCATTTTATTTCAATTATTTTCTACTATTTTTTATTTAAATTATTTTTTACTTTTTCAATTCCTACTATTAGTTCACACGCTTCCGATATATATTCATTTATATATCTTGTTCAAATTTTCAATCATTAATAAAATACTTTTTATTCATCCACTCAAATTCAAATACATTTTTTTTACTTGTGGTGGATGACACTTGATGTTAATGCCTTTTTTTCAAATATTAATTCATTAACTAAATTTAATTAATTTCCAATACTTTACTTAAAGTATAACTAATGAAATAAGTTAATTTCCAATACTTTATTTTTAGCAGTTTGTAATGATAATTGAAATCAACAGACAATAGTTCTATCGGTAAAATGCAGGGATTTCAGTGTTTTTCACGCGAAGGCGATGAATGCGAGTGCAATTCTTGGGAAAACCAATAATTTTTTGATAAAAAGTAACTAAAATAATAATAAAAAATTCTTTGTTGAACTAAGTAGGAATTGAAAAAAATGAATATTTTTAGTTATTCTTTAGTTTATAATTCTTTATTATATTATAGAATCTGGAAACAGTTCTTTTCTCAGAAAGCACCACTAATTTGGAATCAAAATGAAATTAAATTAATTAACTGACGATTAAGTTCTGAAATGAAAAAAGGAACACGATAAAATACGTCCCGTTTTTATCTGACAATTATCCTTAAAATTTCTACGCCTCTCTTAACAGAAGGATATTTTTGCTAAACCAAATTTAACCTGCTAGCTCACGATTTACTCCGGCAAACTCTGAAGGCATTTAGATTTTAACATGCTACTATTTTACTGAAAAATAGACATAGTATGACAAGAATCCAAAATCAGTCATAAAAGCTTAAGAATGCATATTTATTACATTAATTAAATCAATGTTTTTGTTTTATTTTATTGTCCTCGTTAGAAAAATAGGTAATTCAATAGCTTTCATTATTCATTTAAGAGAAAAGAATATTATCATGATTCCGTGTTAAGTGCAAAGTATATATTTGTATATCTCTTGCAAAAGATTTCACAAGGCAAAAATCTATTCGAAATTAGCATAAGAATGAAGATAAGTTGATGCTAATTACTTATTTATTATAATGAAGTAGACACCCATATTAATAAAAAAAGAGGTGTCTAGAAAATGTGGTTGTTAACACCAAAAACATTCTGGCAAATGAGTAGCTAGTTTTGTAACAAAAATGGCGGCGGTAAGCATACTTTGATTACTCTATACTTCGAAATGGAAACGACGCCGATGAAAATGAGATTTTTTGAGTGTAGTTTTTTGCAGCAGAGGTAATAGAAATAAATTTGTACCTAAATGTAAAAAATCACGTTTTTCAGTTTCTCTAATTCTTTATGAAAGATAATTGTGATTTTAAGTTTTTTACTTTAAAATGGTCTTCTGCTTCTGAATATACTTCCTGAGGGCAAAGGAAGTTCCAGAATCATGCCCAAATGTTTCTCAAACAATATGAAGACATTTTACAATGGAAACGTTTTTATGTTCATTACTTAAAAATAGATTCCTGCTTTTAAATGTATTTCCTAAAAGCAGATGAAGTTCCAGATCATGACTAAATGTTTTTCAAATAATATGAAGGTATTTTAGATTGATATATACTGTTAAACGCATTTATTTTCATTAGTTTAAAACAGCCTTCTGTGTCTGAATATATTTCATGAAAGCAAATGAAATATTTTTATAGTTTCTAAATGTTTATAAAGACGTATATTGTGAAAAAATACGAAAGATTAACTTAAATATTAGTAAATACAGTTCAATAATTTTTATTTCTCGTTTGAATTCTTTGCATAATATGTTCTCGACATTCTACTGAAAACAAATTTCCAATGAAACTTTAATTTTTTGCTTTTTGAAGAATGATTCTGGATTAAAAATTACTTTAAAAAAGAATTTCATTAAATCCCGTTTTCTCCCCTCCCCGACCTCCTTTTTCACGTTAATATCATTTCGGGTCGAAAAAAAATTCCTGAACGAATTTTCTGGTGGAGATTTTTTTAGTAAACGCAGAATCAATTATATTTCATGCAAATTTATTTGATTATATTAAAATACTTTATGCTTCGATATTCTCTATATATATACAGAAAAAGCTCCTTCATCCGCGTTTTCACTATTCGTGGATGCAACCCAATTCCTATATTCGCGGCTAAAAATTTCTTTATTCGTGGATCTAATAAGTACATACATCATAATAAATGGATTCCAACCCAATATCCTTTGCAAATGCCGTCCAATGGACTAATAAAAAAAGTAAAATAGATCTTATTACAACTTTTTCTAAAGTTTGTTGTTAAATGCAAACTGCAAACATAGCCGATATCACGAATGGAATAGGACGAGATGGGTTCGAACAGATAGAATCAAGTGACATTGAGGAATTGCTTGAATCGCAAGATGAAGATCTGACTGAAAAAGACTTGGAGGAAATGTTAAATTCAAAACCCATTGAAGAAGAGGCTTCAACCGGCACTAGAAACGTGACATTTAATTTTAAAAATCTTAGTGAAGGTTTAAGAATGGCAAATGAGCTTTGCGATTTATTTATGAACATTGATCCGTCTATGAAACAAAATCTTGTTTTTAAGAGGCAAATTGCTAGTGCAACTGCTGCGTATCAGTGTAAATTGAAAGAGCTTTTAAAAACTGCCAAGCAAGAGAAAATGACAAAATTCTTCAAACCATTGCCTAAGCCTTAAGAAAGTTAATCAAAATGTTCAAAAACTTCAATTAAATTGATTTTTTTATGTATTTTTTTATTTTGTGACCTAGGAACGTATCCACAATCCCATATAAATGACCATTCCGTATTCACGGTTTCTGTATTCTCGGCATATTTATGGAACATATACCCCGCGAATAAAGAGCTTTTACTGTATATAGGAAGTTGTTAGTAACCAGAATTCTATTTTATATCATAGTGAGCAAAGAGGGGCTTAAACTGTTTAAATTTAAGCTCTTAACAAGTTTAAATTTAATGAGAAGACACAGATACATTTTTACAAATCAAGTAAATTCAAAGAAATATAAAAATTAGGGATATCGTTAAATATATTCTATTAAATTAGAAAAAATACACATAAAATATTTGCTTTTTTATTTTAATCATGTGAGTGAATACATGATCCTGTTTTCATTAGGAGACTTCGAATAATTGAAGGCAATAAATAATTGAAGCTCGAAATGAGAAATCAAAAATTTTTGAAGCCTAACTAGTTAACTATATTAGATGTTTATACACATGAATCCAAATCTTTATTTTGATACGGCAGACGCATATTTTTTTTTATTTCGTAACGATTAAATTTTATTCGATTTATTATAATCTTTTCGAAAATTCTATGCTGCAACCATTTGCATTGCTTTTAACGAGTATACATGTCATCGCTTGATTTTTATTACGCTCCGTATGAAGAGCTTTTAATAATAAATTCTGCAGTTAACTGATTAATTACATTTAATAAAAAAGAAAACGCACACATTAAAATACTTTCTATTCTTTTTCCTTCGCATTACTTTAATTGCTTTATTGAACAATGTGTGTAGAATGATTACTAGTCAAGAAGGTTTCGGCGTGCCTGATTTACAACTAATTCATTTTAATTTTAAGAAAGTGATCTCTGAAATTTATATTTTATGAAATAAAATTTTAAAATATTCCGACCATATACTTGACAGGCGTTTCTACCCTCATATAAATATGTACACCTGAAGATAATGAAAACACGATAGGTTAGATAGCGCGGTTCAATTAGAAATGTATCCAGATGGAGATGCAATGCCGCCTTTAAAAATAAAATGAATACAACCTCGTCATTTTGAGAGATCACTAAGAAATAAAATCTTTATTTGACGAATACTATTCGACAAAAAATATTGAAAATGGAACAAAGGTAGTTTTATTTTACTTTCAGTTTTTGTTCCGGGCATGTATGCAATTAAGAATTACAGTTGGCAAAACCCCTGTTTTAAATAGTTCCCTTTGAAATCGCTTCTTATGGGTTTAGAGAAATCGCTTCTTCAACATGCTTCTAGAGAAGAAGCATTGAAGTCACTTCTTCTTTAAAGGCATGTGTTAAGTTTCCAGTCATGTAGCGAGAGTTAACGAAGCCTGATATATGATATTTTGCCTTCTATGATATTATTAGTCGATTTCTGGCTTTAAAAAGGAAAAAGATTGTCCTTACGACACCCTTCAGCACCCTTCCCACACACATCAAGGGAACATTTTATAACATTTACTTAGCTTTGATACACTTTTATAACAACTTAAATGCTTATTAGAATGGTTATTGATAGTCATCGAATGATAGTCTTCAATGTGTGATCCATTAGTAGCTATAGCAGAGATAGTTTTGAAATTAAATCGGCTTTGTTCTAATTATTTATGTTATTTCAGTAATAAACACATTGTGAGAGATGATTTTAAATTTAAAAAAAAAAAAAAAACGGAAATAAACACAGCCCTTTTCTTATATCTTTAAACTGAAAATTATAGAATTGTATAGATACTTATAGCATTATATAGATGTACAAAAGAATAATATGTATCATCCCAATTAAATACATAAAATTTGTGCGAGGTATTACAGTTAAAAGCTTATCATTTGTCAGTTTTGATGAATCTTAATATTAAACGAATTTTGCTGTTCAATATCAAAAACATCTGAGACAGGTTTTAAGTTTTTATTATCAGGATGGGAAAAATTACTTTACTATTTCCATGACTGGCAACTAATGCTTGGGAAGCTTCATTTTAAGTTTCTCCCAAGGCTTAAATTTCTTGCATCGAAAACACTAGCAGCTAAAGTAATATCTATTGTTCACTTAAGGGTTGTTTTTTCAGATCACCAACCCTGCACTCGCAACGTAAAGAAAAAAATAAGTGATTGAAAGAATAAATGTATTATGTGGGTGTAAAATGAATAACATGTTTATGTTATCTTTCTCTTTACTGATGAACTATATCATTCATAAAAAAACAGTTTGTTTCCCCAGCCTTTATTGTTGAATTTTACTTAAATTATTGCGATTATACGCATGAAAGCATTCCGAAATGGCACCATTTGTTCGAATATACATTCTAGTGGATGATGGGTATATGTACAGATCTTTTGTTTCTCTCATACCTTATAAAAAGTATAATTTACATTTGTTCAAGCATAATAATAATAACAATTTGCATCCAAACAGAGTTTATGATGATGGGAAAGTGATAAAATATGGCATATAGTCTTAAAGAAAGAGGAATATAAATGATATTCCACAAAACAATACTTTTGATAAATATGCAACAAAAATAACAAACTAAAACTTCAAGAATTTCGTAAAGATCGTCAGATCACAAAATAAAAACTGCAAGATGGGAGCAAAATAAAAAGGATCAAATTAGACGTATGTAGAAATTTCCAGAAATATTTCTAGTAATAGCAGAATTTTAAAATCAACAAGACCCAATATCTTTGTCATAGAATTCGAATTCATTTTTATGCTTTTATTCGTTATATTAAAGCAACATAAATTGATTCACTTTAACCGACCGAGTGAAATAACTGAAAACCTTTTTATGTTCTTTAAGTATAAACAGAGAAAATCAATAAAGGATATGAATATTTTAACGTCTAATAGGAAAAAAAAAGAATAAAATATTCTAATGTCAGCTCTATCTGTAAAGATAACTTCAAGGAAATGTTACGTTTTATGTGAATGTTAAAAGGTTTTTTCAGTAAATGTTCTGTTCTTCATTTTATAGTAAATAAAAGGATTCAAAACTCAAATTTAATCAAGATTGAGAAAGCGAGAATGCAATATTTAAAGTTGTTGCTTTTTTATTTATAAAATTCAGGCTGTTTTTTCAATAACTATGAATTAAATTTTAAAACGGGAATGAATAAACAGATCTTTCTCTGTGAAGTTTTCGAGATATCAGCCTTTGGGAAAAAATAAGAAACATTCAAAATTAATGAAAAAGGAAACTGTGGATGAGTATCAGAATCTTTTTGGATGTTTCTGTATGCTGTATACTTTTTATTGTTATAATGGGAAATTTCTAGTTATAATTTTTTAGAAGATAGAAATAAAAATGTTTACTTCCTAATCTTTCCGATTGTATGAAATTTGTCACCATTCTAGTGGGCATTTTAAGAAGATTGCGAAAAGTTAAAAATATATTAATTTCTAAAAGGTAACAAGAAAAAAAAAACACATGATTATTTCTCAACTTTATCTATAAAGATAACTTCAAGAAAAGGAGAATTTTATTCAGTAAATGTTAAAAACATCTGTTCTTAACTTTGTAGTGAATAGAAAGATTCGAATTTCAAAATTAATCGAGAACGAAAGAATGAGGGCTATTAATTAAAGTCGTTGCTTTCATTCATAGATTCTATAATTGTGGATTATTGTTTGCAGATAAATGTTGTGGATGTTCTTCTCTGTGAATTTTTTAAGATATCAGTTTTCTTGAGAAGGTAAGGAGGCTTCAAAATTAATGAAAAACTAAGTGGTTGATAAGTAGTCAGGAACTTGATTGGATGTTTCTACATTTTATTATTATAATAAGAAATTCTTGGTTATAAAATTTACAAGATAGAAATAAATATTCTATTCTTCATAGCATATTGACATGTTTCATACAGTTCCAACTGTATGAGACATGTCTATGTTAAAAAGGAATTAATAACTAATGGATTTGATTATGTCCTTTTTTCTTGGTAATTTTATCTACTGCCATTAGTAATATTACCTATAGTATTTTATTGTATAGGAGTGAATAAATGCCTCCTTATGTAGATGAAAAGAGCCGTCAATATGCAGTTTTGATATTCAGAGTCACTATACAGATTTGATATACAGAATCACTATACAGTTTTGACATACGTCAATATACAGTTGTCAGTGATCTATTTGGTTGACCCAGTCAATAGAAAAATCAACTGTAGTGGTTCCACTATGCTTTCTTTTATGTCCTTTAATAAAGTTGTGAATTTTAAAAGCATTTTTTTCCCAAACAGAGATGTACAGCCAAAATTTTGCGCATAACTAGAATCACAGTCAGAAAATCACATACCAAATTAAATACATTCAAGTCATTGCATTTTTGAGTTATTGAGTTTAAACGATCCGGAAAGTACAAACCGACAGACGTTCAACCTTTTGTTGTACTTGGCTCAAAATTTGATAATTGTCTACTGTGTTGATTTTAAATCTGTGTACCAATTTTCATTCATCTATCTCACTTCCTTTTGTTGTTATAGCGTTAACTTATTTCGAAAAACCAGACAGGCAGACTTTATTTTAACAGATATTGCTCAAAATTTGAAAGAAATCTACGAATTTAATGCAAAGACTAGAAACCAAATTTCATCCATCTAGCTCAAAGCTTTTTTAAGTTATCTTCGTCACAGACAGACAGACATTTCAAAAAAATTTGTTTTTTGAACTCAGATAGCTCCACAATCTTGAGATTCGTCAAAATATCACGTTCAAATTATTTGACTATTACAATACTTCGTATGCGAAAAAAGTAAAAAAAAAAAAAAAAAGTGGATCTTATAAAATAAAGAAAATCCATACAATAAAAAATGAAGCATGTCTTTGATTTTTCCAAAACTAGTTCTCTAAACCAAGAGAGAATATTATTGGTATGCACACAGAAAATCAGTGAGATTTTCTCTCTTTATTGTTCTCCATTTTCTTTACTTGGGAAATTCCAAGCGATCAAAACCCTTTCATTCCATTAAAAGAGAGCACCTCAATTCGTCGCGGGATGTGCACAGTGAAAGAGAAATAAATATTTCCAAACATTCCTTGTTTGCTCCACTATTTTCCCAAACAAGAAAATAGCTTTGTCAAAAGACCGTTAATTTATAGAATTTGGGATTTTGATTTTATTTTCTGTTTGTCTGGAGCGATTTCAGAGTTAGAAATGAAGTTCTAATAATTCCGCTCCATTTGGAAGGAGTAATATCCATGGGAACATCATAATAAACTTTAATAAAAATGTTTCTAATTATTGTAAATTTCAAATGTTGTTGTCGTGTAAAATCCATATTGCTTTAAATTCTATGTCTGTATATTTTTCTATAAATACCTTTCAAACTCCAATTTAATTCAGATTATTATATTTCCATTGTTTTAAGACAATCCTTCGGTAAACTATTTTTAGCAATGGCTCATGGAGCGTTGATTTTTGCATATTTATTACCTACTAAAACATGGTTTTTATAAAGACTTATCCCTTGCGCACTCTACTATTTTTCCAAACAAGAAAGTAACATTTCAATTTTGTCAAAAGAACGTTAATTTATAAAATTTGTGATTTCGATTTTATTTTCTGTTTGTCTGGAGTTATTGTTGAATTAGAGATAATAACTGTGTAAAATTCCTTAACATTTATCAGGAGTGATTAATTTCTTCGAAAGCATCATAATAAATTTAATGAAATGTTTATGATAATTGTAAATTTTAAATTTTGTAGTCATACAAAATCCATTTTGCTTCAAGTTTTATATCTGTATATTTATCTTAAAATGACTTTCAAAATCCGCTTTTTAGATTAATATATTTCTATTGGTTCAAGAACTCCTTCAATAAACTTGTTTTGGCTGTGTTCCAAGGGTTTTTCTTCTTGTATGTTCACTACCTACTAAAACACGCTGCTTATAAAGGCTTATCCCTTTATATAGATCAAGTATGCACAAGCCTCTTAAAAATCAATTATTCTTCTACTGAGTCGTTTTTCCCTTTTCAGGTAAAAAATAAATAAATAAAGATTTAAAAAAAGTGAAAAACTTTATAAAGATTCTGCTATAGATACTCTTGATAAAGTTTTGCTTGTGAATCTGAACTACATTCGATTACAAGGAAAGTATTATAAAACTTTGCACTAACGATACCTTCTTCCCCAAAGCTACGTCTTAAACGATAATTTGATCCGAAAAAGCTTCTTAATTCAAGTATATACTAGTGATCTGATATCCCCAAAAAGTGTACTATGCTTCATTTTTATTGTAGATCTTGTTGCTAAACAGATTTTAAACAAATTCAATCTTTTTGCATCTTTTCATATGTTATCACACTGTTGATTTGTTTGACATATGTAAATAAAAAATATAAAAAACTGCAAGAGCATTAAACTCCATTCACTCTCTTCGTGAGTTGGTTGATTTTTTATCAAAACGCTTCTTAATTCTATGTATCTTATGATCTGATATTCCCAAAAAGTATACTATGCTTCATTTTTATTGCAGATCTCGTTGCGAAACAGATTTTGAATAAATGTAATCTGTTTGCACCTTTTCATATGTTATCACATTGTTGATTTGTTTGACACATGCAGAAAATGCATCTGTAAGAGCATTAAACACCTTGCACACTCTTCATGAGTTGGTGAGACTAGATTCTTTTAACTATTGCCCAACTCAAGCGTGGTGAATTATGGAGTCGCAGAAAACGTTGCCTGAACTTCTGTCTGTTTCTTCAATTACTACTATTAGTTCACACTCTCCCTA
>JAPMOQ010057540.1:273836-358397 GCA_026543055.1 Argiope trifasciata | reverse complement strand
AATCGTTATTAAAATACTTTTTATTCATCCACTCAAGTTCAAATACATTTTTTAAACTTGTAGTGGATAACACTTGATGTTCATAACGTTTTTTCAAATATTAATTCATTCATTAAATTTAACTAATTTTTAATATTTTAGATAGTATTCTAGCAATTTGTAATGAAGATTGAAATCAACATTCAGTAGCTCAATCGGTAAAGGATTTCAGTATTCACGTGAAGGTGGAGAATACGAGCTGAATTCTTGCGAAAATAAATAATTTTTGGATACTTAATAATTATTTAACAAAAAGTAACTAAAATAAAATTTTTCTTTGTTGATCTAAGAAGGAATTTAATTTTGCATTTTAAAAATTACTTGCTTAATAGTACGAAGCAAATATAATATAGAAAATCATGCATATTTGAATTATTACATTGAAAGCTTACAAATATATAAATTTATTTAAATTCAGATCAATTTTTCATCTTTTAAGGCTTTACTGGCCTATTTTATTTTTATAATTAAAGAATTCATGTGGTAGAGTTACTGATTTTAGATGATAGTTAATGGAGTGCATGAATTCAAAGTTTCTTCACTTTCAAATCTAAACATATTGGAGAAGAATATCAAAGCAATTGCAGTCGCATGGTTGAATAAAATCTGCATAGAAAAATTCTGAAGAGGCATCTCAGAAATAGAGGGTATGCTTTTGCGAACAGGGGAATGAGGGGAAGAGGGGGCAAAAAGAAATGGTCACATAAAGGTGCTTTATAAAACTGAAGGAATTTTTTCGAGAACCATCTTGTTTTCTGATGTAAGATTCTATCGTAAGATTTCTTTAAAAGTGGATCTTATCTTAAGAGATGCCGTATACAGGAAAGTTGTGGAAACCTAGATTGTCTGGGTTGTCAAATTATTCAATTTTATCAAGCAAAAATATAAAATTTATTTAGATATGATTAATTTTATTGAAAGCTTATGAGTACGTATATTTGATTAAATTTCTATTTTCTTTACACAAATTAAAGCTTCTCTACCCTATTTTGGTTTTGTTTTGAAGAACTTTCTTGAAAACGCTGTGAAGTCTATTTTTTGTGTGTATGTGTGTTTAAATGTAGGTATAGAAAATTTATTGTATTAGTAAAAGGATTGAAAGAGAAAAAAGTTCAATAAAGCCTTTCTATATTCAAATCTTACCCTTTCTATACAATAATGTGTATAATTGTGGCAATATAATGAAATTTATTTTAATTGAGTTGACAGTTAAAAGTAGAAATAATAAAAAATTACATTTTTTGTGTTTAAATATCGTATCAAAAACAAATTTAATCGTTTTGCATTTTTTTATTGAATCAAAATATTGAAACTGATTATTTTTAGTATGATTTAGATTCTGAATTATAACTAAAATAAAATTTCTTCGAATTCGAATTTTTTTTAAAAATTTGTATCTATAAAATTCTTCACCCCAATACATTAAATATTTTTTTAAAAGCACTGTTTTTTACCACAATTCAGTAAATTTTCCAAAGAAATATATATATATATATATATTTTCCTCTATGTGCACTTTAATTTAATTTTTTATTTGTTTTGTTTGATTTATTTTCCATTTTATCGAAAGGTATCTTAATTATGAATCTTCATTTGCTTCTACTGTTTTTGCTACTTAATTTTTCATTTGAAATGGGTTTTTTTTTCGCATGTATCGAAAGAAGGGTTCAAAAAACATGTTTCCAGTTATAATGATTTATTTAAAAGGTTTTTGATTCCTAAAATCAAAAGAGAAGAAAACTTAGAAGTCAATTTAGATGCAATGTGACATATAAAACAATTAAAAAATTAAAAAATTTCAAAGTTTCGACGAGGTATATCCATAATAATTGAATCAAAAGTTAGTATATTTTATTAACTGTTCTTTGACAATATATTTTGCTATGGTTCTTGATATGACACTTTCTGCAAAGTACTTGATATTTCAGCGGAATTTCTTTCTTAGCTCGATGATAAGATTAAAAGCTTTCTCAAAATCAAAAACCAAAATTCATCAAGCTGGATGGAGGTCATTTACAGAATATTTTTGAAATCACCAATCCATAACATTTTACCTTTTACTGGTATAAGTGCTTGATATATAGTATATATTCCGAAGGTGATATTCAAAGCCATACTTAAGACTATCTCAAAAATTTTCATTTATTCTTTTTTCTTTTTCTTTTCTTCTGATACAAAAAGATACTCTTGAGTCTTCATGATACGAAATAGTCACACAATCGCGAAAGATTTGGAAGGTGGTCGATAAATCTCAATGCTTTTAGAGCTTTATAATATCTTTACAGTAGACAAAAAAAATATTTTTGAGGTTGTAAAAGACTAATGGAAATTCAGGTCTATTACAAGTTCAGGGCCACCGGCATAGAGAGAGATTGACTCAAAACAAAGAAGGTGGGACAGATGCATTTTAGATTCCATCATTCATCCCTTAAAAGGGCATCTATCAGATGTACATTAAATATACGATCCAAATGCCTCGCATTGCAAAGTGTTCCAGACAAATAACTAAATAACGAAATATTTGCAACGTTTCTGAAAAAATTCCCATTGTCTCGAATGACGCAGTGTGTAACATTTCTTTGGGCTTTCTCCATTTCGCAAAAAATTTTTAAGCAAAGGAAATAAATCCCATATTTGAAATCCGATATATATAACTGAGATATTATTTTATAAGCGTTTTCGATTGGCGATCAACTTCGAATTGTTAAAAATATGTTTTAATACGAATTAAGAAATACATGTTAATTTTAAATACCTTTTTAATATGTTCTTTCCTTTTTAACCTCTGAGTCAATAAATAAATAAAAATGTAGCTTTTTTAAAGTACATATAAACAAAAAAGTGTATGGCGTTTAAATTAACTTTTCATCTTCGATTTTATTGTACGGGACCTATCCCTGTCATTCAATCGAAAATTAAATAAACGTAAAAAAGACATACACACACTTTGAATGTTTAACTGAAAATATTTTTGCTACATGACAAAATTCAACGAAAAAAGAATTAGAATTGATATAATGAGTTTAGTGATAGGTTTGCAATAACACATTAGGATTAGGACCGGATACTTCAGCTCGAAATTCGGAATTATTTTAATGAATTATTAGCGTTATACTGCATAATGTCCCAAATATATAGTTAACAACTGCAAAGGAAACTCGCTTTTCCAGAATCGTAGTAATATTAGTTTGATATCGTAACAGTAATAAAATTGTATTAATAATAACAAGTTCATAAAGTTATGTTAACAAACTAAAAACATTTTAATTCAATATAAAATAGCAAGATCATAGAATTCTAATTTTTATCAAGATTTATTGCATTTTTCTCACTTTCAAAAACTTTTGCAAATGAAACTAAAACAAGTAATATTAAAACATTTAATTCAATTCCTACTTACTTAAAAACTGCTAAAATTCTATTTAAGGTATTAAAAATTAATGAAATTTATTTTTATTTCTGTTAGAAAAATGTTCAAGAACCCACTAATAAATGCGAAAATCCATCATAAAATAAGAAAAGAAACTCAATTTTAAATAGCTAATAGCTGCTTTTGGGGTAATATTTTAAATCTATTTCCTTTGGGCATTTTCCCCCTTTAAAATTATTGAATAATCTAAGAAAAGATGGCATTGATGTTAATCTGCTTAATCCCATTTGGTATTGTAACGAACACTTTAAGAAAGAAAACTTCCCTAGAGAGGTTTTATTAATTTACTGAAGGTATTTTTAAAAAATTGTTTGATGTATTAGCAACACAATTAACTTAAATCAACCACCTCAAACAGCTAAAAAAAAGGAACGTTCAGAATAGAACAAGAAAGGGAAAATGGAACGTTATTTTTAATATACAATATTTACTTAGTTTATAATTCCCATGAAACATAAATCTTTAAAATGTAAAAAGTGTATTTAAATGAAAATAATTGCAATTTATTAATTCATTTTGATTCAATGCATCAAAAGTTTTATTACAAAATCAAAATAATGCGCTATTAAATGATCCAGAGATTTAAAAAAAATGGTGCGCATATTTCTAATTTATTTCGCTTTATTTCTTAGATTTCTGGAACCCGGTGGAGAAAGTTGAAATACAATAAGCTTAAATGGTTTTTAATTAAGACAAACTCAATCTTCTGTGAAAAGTGAGAGCAGAGTCATTTTTTCCGAGATTATTATTTTTGTTGTTGTTGTTCTGTCATTTTTAATTAGGGAAGCTTTCTTTTCTTTTCCATTTGCTTTGAACAGGTTCTTCTCATTTTTCTTTTCGGAGCGAAGAATTTGTTTTTTTTTTCAAACACATGAATGCCCTATTGGTGTTTATATTTATTTATTTTCGGGAGTAATGAACTGAATGAAATAGCGCATAAAAGCTACATCATAAAGCTGTAAGTAAAAATTGTATAGCATCATATGACAAAAAAAAGGAAATTAGAAATAAATTTAATTGAAATATACCAGCAAATGAATTACAGTTCAAAAATTAACTCCCAATTAATTAAAAAATTCGAAAATATATTTTGATTCGTACTGAAAAAATCGATTCATTAACTGAATTTTTAAAATGACATAAAATTAAGTTGAATTTTTTTCTTCTTTAATTGAAACGTCAAAATCCTGCAAACTGAAATTTAATTCAAGAGATTAAATTATAAAAATATATTTTGATTGATAGTGTAAAAATCAATTTATTTATTAAATTTTACAAATGACTTAAAAAATAATTGTTTTCTTTTTTAATTGATCCTGCGAAGTGAAATTTAATTCAAGACTTTAAAAATGATGGATTGTAATAGCTGAAAGAGTGGACGGATTATTGTAATAAACTATAGAATTTTAAATCTGATAATAAATTTTTAAACCAAAGTATTTAAATCAAAAATGCTACCCTAATTTTTTTTCTTTCAAATTTTGAGCATTCTTAAACTTTTATGAAGTTTTACTATTACTTTTCATCATTTTACATGTTTTCCTGGAATATGAAAATTGTTATAAAAATTATATCAGTGAAACTAAATTTCCGAATTAGAAAGAATGGAAATGTCTAAACCTAAAGCTCAAAGATAAATAACAATAAGTTTCTTTAAAGTTTAAAATTTCAAACATTTTTTTATCTTATTTCTGATATATTGAGAGTCAATTGTTGATGTAGTTTTTATACATTTAATGATTTATTTCGGATTTTGATTTGATTGATAATGAAAATACAAATACATTTCATATAGATAATTCCATCGCCATTAATAGATTGAATAAATAATCTGTAATAGATTCGAACTGTGTTCTATCTTCCTCTATTAAGGATTCAGCTTTGACCTTTCCATTTTTTGCAACCATTAATAGTAATCTATCTTAATTGATAGCAGTTTTATTTCCTTTCAGAAAGCAAATAAGATTAACATAATAAATCCATTCTTCGTGTACTGTAATAGCATAATGCACATATATTCAAGCTTTATAAATAAGTAATTTTCTCTCATCAATTCCCACTAGTAGTTCACACTCTCCCTTAATAAATTTATTTATATATCTAGTTCAAATTTTCGATCGTTAATAAAGTACTTTTTATTCATCCACTCAAGTTCAGATACATTTTTTAAAGCTTGTTCTGGATAACACTTGATGTTAATACAGATTTATTAAATATTAATTCATTAATTAAATTGAATTAATTTTTAATGCTTTAAATAGAGTTTCAGAAGTTTGTAATGAAAATTAAAATCAGCTGGCAATAGATCAATCGATAAAATTAAAGAATTTCAATATTTTTCACGAGAAGATGAAGAATGCAGGTTCAGTTCTCGCGAAAATCAATTCCTTTTTTTATTCTTGATAATTTCTTTGTTAATTATTTAATAAAAAATAACTATGATAAAATATTTCTTTGCTGACCTAAGAAGGAATTGAATTGAATTTTGAAAATATGTATATATTACTTGTTTTCAGGCATCAAATTAATTCTCAAAACTAAAATACAGCTGCCTTTCCTTTATGCAAACAGCAAAATCTAAAACAAAATTACGATATAAATCTTTTATATTTTATATTAGAAAATATATACGAAAATGAATTACATGCAAGTTTAATTGAAAAAAAAAACTGCAGAAAAGTAATATCATTTCTTTCTTTTTAAGTTTTCTTCCCAATGCAATTTCATCTCCCGTATTTCTCAAAAACTTTTTCATCTACATTGTTATTTCGTTAGAAAGTAATAACAGTTATGTAAATATGTATAAGAAGAAAATGTCTCCTTTTCGCAACATATTTAAACAATTTTGCTTACTTTCTTCTCATTTATAGGAAGATATTTAAATTTTCTTCAATTACTTTTTCCTCGAGAGCCATTAATTCTCTTGCGTCATAAAATATGTTATGTTTTGTGTTTGCACTTGCTGCTTGTTTCAGTTTGTATAATAAAAAAGGCTTTCTGGTGGAATTTTACTTAGCTGAATATTTTTAAATTTGTGTTTGCAAATCCCTCAAGATTCCGCTGTTTCACTTTGCATGTACTTATATCTTCTTGTACATTATGCACATTTTAAATATATTTACCTACTTTGTAATCGACCGTGTGTTTTATTATATATTATAAATGGATTTTATCTTTTAGTGGTTTTTAAATAGAAAGAGCATAAATAATATGATAGTCTTTTTGTGTAAAAGATGTTTGCAATTTATTTGACTTAAATTGTGTTTGCACAAATTTACGAGTGAGTACTTCTAGAAAGCTAAAACTTCTTCTTTATGCAAATTATCTGCATAAAACGGGTACTTTAGCTGTGCTGTGCAAGTTTATACATGAAATGAAAAAATTATTGCTTGAAGTTAGAAAGAGTTCTTCGAGTATTTTTAGTTAATTGTGTAAATGGTAAGATAGACATCTGATGAATTTACACCTGATTGAACAATTTATTGATGTAATTCTAGCAATGTATGTACTATTTGTAATATAAACTGTTTTGAAATCATTGAAAATTCTTTTTTAATCCTTGAAAGATTCAATTTTCTCTATAAAAATTAATTGCAAAGAATTTAATATTTTTTTCTGATAATTTAAAACAGTGGTTCTCAATCCTTTTTTCCTCTTGTACGATTTCATTAAAATTTTTTTTAGATTTTTGAACACCCCCTTTTGTCATATTCCTCAACAATCCCTCCACACAGTAACACATTTATATTTATAAAATTAAGGGTTTAATTGGTTAACATCCTGTAATGACACAAATTAATGTCATTTGTCAGGATAACACTTAATTTCATTTTTATATTAGTAGTAATTCCAAGCCAACACGAACAGAAACCGGATTGAAATAATATCGGCTTAAATGAGATTAACCATTCAGCTTTATAATCAAGTATTCAAGAGGATTTTAATTTAATTTAGTTATATTAACATCCCGTTTTAAAGCCATTAGTGGGTTATTTTGGAGCGGATTCCGTAATTTTGAGCCACTGTCAGATGACGAGAGTGACACCTGAGTTGGAACTTGTCTTTCCAAGTATCCACTCATCACCAGTACGAAGGTGTTGGGCCCCGACTGTTTTTGCGTGCATCAGGCCCGCTTACACGACGTTTCTTCAATGGAATTCAGTCCCGGAGCCGTGACCGTACTACCAAGTCACAGCGGCCTCTTGTATTTAAGTGGAAGAGAGTTTCAACGTAATCCATCCATGAGCTTGTTTCATTAAAAGTCCTTCATACAACTGAATTCAACGGGGGGAAAAGAAGAAGAAAGAGTCTTGAAATTTGAATCTAAGTCAAGGTTTCTACGATACTTTTTACATAACACATATAAAAAAACATTTACACATATACATAAAATAAAAATATTCTTTTCACAAATTATGTATTCGTGAAATGAGTTAAGTAATTTACCGTTTTAACAGAGAGTTCTCCGTGTTCCTTTTTTATTGCCTTTGGCTAGTATAATTTAAACTTTTCACATAAATTTGGGCAAAAACAAAACAAAACCAAAAAATAATTTTTCTTCAATTGTAGTGGTTATTTTTTGCGCTTTCCGTCATTATTAGAGTTGCTTTTGTATCCCATGGGTATATCAAGCATATCACATGCCGCGTTTAGTTTAATTATATTAACGTCCCGTTATAAAGCAACAGCAGGGATATTTTGGGAAGGACCTGTTAATTTTGAACCGCGGTCAGATGACGAAAACGACATCTGAGCTGGCATCCCCTCTCCACATCACACCTGTGGGGGAGGACATTTGACCTGACAAATTTAGCGCGCAACAGACCCCTTACACCACGGTTCTTCGGTGGAATCGGGTCTCGAACCTGAAACCCTAAGGCTCACAATCCGATATCTTACCACCAGGCCACCACTGCCCTATTACATATCAGGCACTTCTAGATAGGGCTCGTATACAAAATAATTTATAAACTAACTACTAAGGACAGAAAAATTTTAACTAAAGAGGGAACTATTTAGATCAAGAATTATATTTATTTAATATTTTCTTCTTAATCAATTCCCCATCTAATGTAAATGACTTTTTTGCCCCCTCTTCAAAAAAAATTAAATAAGTTAAAATAACTATCTCGAAGTATAGAATAAATTTCTCTGCAGCGTTAGAGAACCTTTCGTTCGTTGAAAGAAACAAAATATCCGATACATAATAATCTGGGTAAAAAAGAAGATAAATAATCTTTGATATTTTAAGTATGTGGAGATAAATGTGGCTTTTAAGTTCTCAACAAAGTTTAAAACCTTAATCTTCTTAGATGATAAACTAAAGAAAACAATTAATTCGAGTGGCATTAAATTTCAGTTTCATTTAAAATGACAAATTAAAATTTGAGAATAAATCTCAAATATTCCTATCACGATATAAATCCAAGCTCTCTAACTGTTGATGTAATATAATAGGATTTTAAACTTGCAATTTTCTTTACACTTTCGATCTGATTATTTTCCAGGTAGTGTTGACTTATAAAACTTTGGATTTCAACAATGAAACGAAATACATGGGAGAATCCAATTTTCTTTGTAAATGGCTTAAAATCATTCAGTAAATTATTTCACGGTTGTTTCTTTTTAAAGTTCTAAAATAAGTTTGGGTATTTTTGAGTTTGAAATTAGAAGAATCTTTTAAAAGGTAAAATAAAAAAAAATTATAATCCGTAATTCTGTGGCAAAAAGGTAACTCGAATTAGAATTATGCATAAATTATATAATAAGTTGCAAATATATTTATTTTGAAAATTTATAGAAACTACTAATGAATAAATTGCAAAAAAATATTCGATGAAATTTAAGAAAAGATTATTAAATATCTCTTTATCGATAGAATTATGAAGTTTCTGATAACGAATGAAAAGGTCTAAGACTTTGCTTGTTGTTTCGATTACTCAATGGTACAGAATTTAAACGTAATCAAATTCGTATTATATCTTTAGCATTATGCTTAGTACAAAATTATAGTCTTGAACCATCGGTCTACTTGTGAGCAAAAATACAATACTTTGTATACTAAAGAGGATCTTTGCATGACATGAAAGATCCTGTTACTGTTGTTGAAAATGCTGAAGATTCTTTTGACTTGATTATCATCTTAGCACGGTTCTAATGATGGAAAAGAGTTGTAAAAAGTTGAACAATGCTTCTTTCAATTTTTTTTTCATAGCTATTGCTACCGAAAGTGTGAATCCAAAGAGTGTAAATTGTCCTATGTCTGAACCATACAGAATGCTCTTACAACTTAACTACCATTCGTCTGCTTTGAACACTTGTTAAAATATGACAGGTAGTAATTCAAGGAAATACACCGAACTGTGCATCTGCCACTACACTGGAAACTGACTTTTGTATTTTAATTTTATAGCATTACAAAAGCATCAGGATAATTTTAATTTCTGTATGTTGTTTAAGAAGCGTTTGACATTTTTGATTCCTTAAAGTGATATTTAAGCAGTCACTAACTCTGTAAATGAAATACAGACACCTGTGTTGCGCTGTCTGGTTGTTTTTATACTTCTTCTTTAAAGACAGAAAGAAAAACTTTAGAGAGAACTAATATTCCATGTTCTTGTCAAAAAGTAACATTTTCACGAAGACAACAACCAAAATCAATGATTAGAACTTATCCTTTTAGTTAGTCATTCCCAATTTGATCTGATAAATGGACTGAAATAGCGATCTGGTAGAAAAGCTATGCTTCATATTGTTTTACTGCTCGCTGAGTTTTAGTCATAAAGGTATGTAACTTTGTTTGTTAAATGTTAAAACGTTTGACAAGAATATTTTATTAAGTATGGATAATTGTATTTTTCATGGATTTTTATTCCCTTTTCTTTAAAGACAGGACGAAAAACATTTGCATAAATAAATATTTCTTGTAAAGTAAAAAAGTAACATTTTTACGAAGATAATAAGTCAGTACTGAAACCAGAGCTGATCCTCCAAGTTAGTCATTCTCAATTTTATATGATAAATGGACTGAAAAAGGGATCTGGTAGAAAAACTATATTTTATGCTGTTTTATTGTTTGGTGAGTTTTAGTCATAGAAATTTATAACTTTGTTTGTTTAAAATTCTTATGTGACAAGAATACTTTATTATATATGGATAATAGGGCTGAAGGATCGTATAAAAATTTATACTGAGTACTTTTTTAGAAATATAATATTTTACATAAATAACATTAAAAAAGTTAAATTGATTGTATAATCCTTATTCGTCTGAACATTACTTTTAAAAAGTTGTCATAGAAATCGAAATAAAATTCTTTATTCTTTCTCCCAAAAAAATCAATAAAAACTTAATTAAAAAGATTTATTAAAATTTAAGGACTTTTTTTTAGTTTGTCGTTGTTTCTAAAAATATTTTTAGCTCAAAGGAAATCTTAATTTTTTTTTTCTTTAATGTATATAGCTTTGTTGGTTAAATGTTCAAACGCAAGAGGAAAATATTTTATTTATTAAGTATGGATAGTTGTATTCTCCATGAATTTTTATTCCTTCTTCTTTAAAGACAGGAGGAAAAACTTTGGCTTCAATAAATATTTGAAATAAAGTAAAAAAGTAACATTTTCACGAAGATAATCAGTCAGTCACAGAAATCTATATCTTTATTTTTAAAAATGCTTGTATGACAAGAATATTTCATTATATATGGATAATAATATAATATATAAAATTAGACCAGAGAATCGTTTAAGAATTTATACTGAGTACTTTTTTAGAAATACAATACTTTACACAAATAACATAAAATACAAATACGTAAAACTAAATTGATTGTATAATCTTTATTCGTCTCAGCATTATTTTTAAAAAAGTTATCAAAGAAATCTATTTAAAATTCTTTATTCGTTTTAAAAAAATCAGTGAAATCTTATTAAAAACTTTTACGCAATGCCTCATTTTTTCAAAATATGAGGGGTTTTTCTTGTCATTTTTGTTTCTAAAAATATTTTTAGTTCAAAAGAAATCTTACTTTTTTCCGTAAATTAAAAAAATTCCTTTGATTTTTGGTAGATTTCCAAACAAAATGTTTCAAGCATCTTTTAAACATTACAAACACTTCTAATTATTAATTAAAATATAATTTAGAATTATTTCAGCTATTTAGATTTATTACTATTATTTGTTTTTGCCGAAGAAATAAGAACATAAAAAGCCGCGCAAGAGTTTCAGCGCCAGTGAGCTGTACGTCCCCACATGGGACTACGACACGCAGCTTAGGAATCCCACTTTAACAGTGGCATCTCTTAACTTGCTATTCAGCTGCGATAGCGGGGATTCCTGAGTACATTTAGGGAGCGTAAATGTTGCTTTGCGGCAATACTCCCTCTTGGGCCTCCGGGGGATTATCTTTCTCCCCTAAGAATATCCCAGAATTCGCGGATCCGAAACTGGAGATACATTGTTTTTTTTTTAAAACCATATTTCTACATCATGGAAGCAGCATTTGTTAAGAGCATATGCAAATTTTTATAGTGAAAACATTTTTTAAATTTAAACTAAACCACATTAAAAAGTTACACAAAAATTACTAAAAAGATTCTTTTTTTCCTCATTAGCTTAATCACGTAAGAGCATTCTATTTTATTGCACTATATTCAATCTTACACTTCAAGCCGAAGATTTTTTGAAAAGTTGAAAAAAGTTTTTTTGGATAGGATTTTTTTTTTAATTCGCACTGTTATTCTTTTATTTATTTTATGGAAAGTGCTTTTAAACAACTTCTTGTACCTAAAATAACTAATTTAAATTACCTATTTTTAAAATTGTTATTAGATTCTTTTTACGTTTTTGAAAAAGACATGTATTAATAAAACATTTATAGATGATAAACGCCATGTGAAAATGGACTCCATGGCACTACGCCGCTATTTCAAACATAAATAAGTTGCTATAATTTAATTTTAAAAATAGCAATTCATTGAAGTAATATATTTAGGAGAGTTAGCAATTTTGAAACTACTTAAAGATTTGCGCCTTATGTTGGAGCATTTGTTAACATTCAATAAAGTTGATTTTTGAAAATGCAACGTTGTAAATATGAGAAGCTCAACCGGCCCCTTTCAAATTCAGTGTTTGACAACATCAAAGTCTCTGTTTTCGTTGTATATATATTCTTTCTACATTTAATTTATGTACCATCAGCTTTTCCCCCCTTCTTAAAAATAGGCAAATTGTTCATGAATCTGTTTTAAAAGAAGATTGAATTTCATGTACTTGTTTCAAAATGAAAAAAAAAATTACCATTGTTAACTATATATTATTAGCTATTAATATTTTTTTCTTAAAAGTATAACAAGATCCTTCGAAATTTTAAGGAAAATAAATCATCAATTTGAAGTTTATAATTGGATGCTTATAAAATCAGTACTTTAATTTTACAAATAATTTATACATCTCAATTTTTTTCTTTATTGTTTCAAAATATCAAAAAATATCAATTTGACAATTTATTAACCACTAATAAACTTTCTCTTTAAAAATGCATTGTGGTCAGTGGCGTTTATAAACCACAAAACTCCCCATTCTAGTTTAGGATTTGACATTCTCAAACCACAATTATCGCTACTTTTTTCACTCTATGAACAATTCATATACTTTCAGCCCCCCAGTAATGGCAGATAATCCCCCCTTCAATCTATTTTGAAAGATTAGGTAACAATTCACGCCCCTGCTTAAAAACACCAACAAACTGCCATCATCTGTCACTTATTAACCGCAAATAAATTTTCTTTTTATAAGTGGAACGCGTTCGGTGGTGAATTTCAGAACTTTAACCTGCCTTTTCTGAAGTTTTTAGCCTTAAGAAAGCCACTGCTGCGCCACTGTTCAATCGCTCCTACTTGGCGAGTGTTAGTTGGCGCGATTTCGAAGCAACCCTGCTACCGCTACTTCGCTGTGCCGGCCTCACTTGCCGCGATGTCCGAGTGTATCGCGGGTTACGGAACGCGGTGTCTATTTATCCTGCCAAAAAAGAAGCAACAAGAAACGGTTCCCGCGAAACTAGTTTTGAAATTTTCTTTCCTCTGAAAGGCAAGGTCGGCAAAATAACGTTTTGCTCCAAGACGTAGGCGTGTCCAGAGAGAAGCTTGCTGTTCTTATTTTTACTTACACGAGGAGCGCTCGTCATTTAGTTTACTCCAAGACCGCGAACCACACACTACCTCCGCGAAACCAAAACTTTGCCTGCAAAGGATTTTTTCTGCCTTCAATGTGACGTTCCGGTAAGTTGCTGTTTACGATAATCGTACGCGCATCGGACAATACGTCGCTCAATTATATATACACACTAACGGAGGATGTAAACAGTGCTCTAAGTAGAGGGAGGAGATGTTTATACTGTATCGTTTTGCGCTCTTTCGGGAGTATGAGTTTATTTTTGCTTTTGGCGGGAAAGGGTTAAGATGTTAGAATTTTTCTTCTTTCCTTTTGACGGACCAGGTTAATAAGATGAGAAACTTTTTTAGAGTTTTTGTAGAGTTCGATAAGATGAATAAAATTCAAACTTTTCGTCAAAAAAATTTTTTTTTCCACGGGATTAAAGTTTTATATTTAGTTTATGTAGAGATAAAATTGAGAAAATGAAGAGTTTGAAAAAGTAAATTAAGATAAATGAAAGAAAATAATTAATTTTGGTAAAGAAAAAGTTTTAAAATTGTTTCCGAAAAGTTGAGAATATTTGTAGAGCAAGATTATTAAAAAAAGTTTTCGATGTCAGAAAAGTTAAGAATAAATTTATTGTATACGGGAAGATGTTTTAAATATTTTTAATAACATTAAAAAAGTTTTTAAAAAAATTAGATTCAAACTGAAAAAGAAAAAAAAAGAAGAAGAAGAAAGATGATTACAGTAATTTCTCTAAACTTCGTATAAGAAAAAGTAAAGGAGAAATAGATCATGATGAACAACGACTTTAAAAGGCCATGAAAACATAAAAGTATGGAATATTTAATTATGAAAAACAGCAACAAAATATCAGTAATTGGAAAAATAAAAATTAATGAAGAATTAAATGTTGAAAATAATTTTTACGGCTTATGAGAGAACAGTCATAATTCTTTAAGCATAGTTAAGAAAAGGTTAAAGATGATGACAGATAAATCTAAAATTTCTTCCAAAAACTTTTGCGCCGAATTTTTAAAAAAGTATTTTTAACTCTTACAAAGTTCTTAATTTTATTTCGATTTTTGATGTTTTCAGTTTTCACTTTTTGTGTTGGTTCCGGATTTTAGTTATTTTTAAATATAAAAGCTAATATAAAGTTTTAGATGACACAGACGAGTTTAGATAAATTATTAATATTTTAGCTTGTAAGAAACTGTGGATAAAAATGAATTTAAAATGCTTAAATAATTAAATCACGATTTAGGGAAGAAAAAAAAAGAATATTTTCTCAGCATGTGTTGGAAATAACTATTTTTCAATTACGTTTTGAAAAATTTTAAAAAAATCAATGCTCAAGTTTATACATGAAAAAATTGTTTTTATTTTCAATGTTATTTCATTTTAAACTTGTCGATAACTTTACGTAAGAAAATTGTATATTTGATTTTATATAAAAAGGCATATTGACTTTTATGCTCAAAGAAATTTCATTTGAAAAGATAGCTTGAAATTTAATTTATTTTAAATATTTTTCCCGCCCAAACAAAAATAAATTTATTAAATAATATTAACTTATTTTTATAAGGTGATATATATGATAGACGTGTCTAGTTTTGACTGTGACACACTTAGAATTATTTGAATCAAATAAGAGTGGCTTACAAAAAAAATTTAAAATATATTTCACATTTTTTTCATAAACGGAAACTTTTGTATAAAGTTAATAAAAATTTTATTTCCGTACCATTTTTTAAAAAGTGAATTAGAAGAAATGGAACAATATAATTTTATGTTGTTTGTATTGAATTGTTAATGTGTGTGTGCTTTTTTAATAACTTTTAATAATGAGTGAATAATTTTTCATTTCGCTGTCATATTTCTACTTAGTCTTATTCTGCTGTTTTAAAATGTTGTTCAAAGGACATTTTATTCTTTTTATACGAATACTTGAATTAAACTATCTAAATTTTACAAGCGATAATTGATTTTGAAGCATGACACTGAATGAAAGAGCAATTATTTTGCATTTTTATGTCTAATTTAATCTGTTAATAACTTTGCAAAATAAATTATTCTTGCGTATAACAATTTTTTCAATGACATTATAAAATGTCACAAAGCAACTTATAAACTTATTGTTTAACTGCGTCGTATATAATCTTTGTTTCTTTAATGGAATTATAAATTTTTAATTTTTAGAAGTAATACCCTTAATTAGTAAGTTTTAAAACAGTAATTTTATTTTATGATTATAAAATATAAATAGCGCTTCCCTTTTATGATATTAAAATAAAGATATCAAAGCGATGATGTTTAAATTAATTTCTTGAATAAACTGTTAAATATCATTCAAAATATAGTTATTTATTAAAAATGAATCTTAGACATAATTTTAATTATACTTAATAGAAGAAAAAATGTTAAGAGAATCTTTGCGAATTATTGTTCAATATTTAGCTTCTCTTCATTAGTTTTACATTATAAGTATATCAAGAATTTAATTATTTTGTTTAGATTAATATTCTAGAAGTAGTAGGTTTTGAAATCGAAAACAATTTTTTATAAAAATTAATGCATTAAATTCTTTTGATTAATACTTATAAATGGTTTGACAGTTCTTGAAAATTACAATCGCCGCGATTAAATCTGAAAACTATTTTAAATTATTAATCTTTCTACTTTTATTTATTTTTTATATTTATTTTTAATGAGATATTTATCCTATTATTTCTTTTTCATATCAAGTTCTAATTATTTATTAATTTAAGTATCTAATTACATTCTAAATATCTTATTTTCTTTTAACTATTGTGTTTTACTTATTTAGCAATATTAAGGTATTTTATCTGTACTTCTCCAAATATGAATAAAAATAAGCTATGAATTTTTGTTTATATTTTACCCATCTTCTATTAATTTATGTCTTTATTAGTTCATTATTATGTCCTTATTTATATTAGAGGCTTTTCAAATCATATAATTTCTTTTTTTTCTTGTACAAATATCCTTGTTATGCACAATATGTTAAGTAATTGAGCGATTGCGCTCAATCATGTAATTTTCTTTTATTTTATTGTGTTTAAAAATCATATTTATCTCAAATATATACAATTTTTTCCAATATTCTCCAGTATTGTCCAAATAAAAAATTACACGCTTTTGAAATATTCTGATCTGTATTAAATAACATGATAATTCCATGGAATCTATTTCTAATAACATTTTATATGACTTTGTTACATCATATGAAATGACGATGTATGATACATTTCGTTTCTTTTATACATCGAAATAATGATGTAATACATTTGACTAAGAGGTTAAATTAATAGTTTCATAATACACTATTGAAAATACAATGGCAAGCTATTTAGCAATTTTTGTCAAATAATTAAGTAATATTATTTAAAAAATTACTTGAACTAAGCAAGAACATTTTTTTGCGAATTTTTCTATCAAGTAGAGAAATAAATCAAATTGTGATCTTACAGCAGCTATATTGAAAATTTTTAATGCAATTCAATTTTAAGATTAATCTGATTAAAGAAATATATTTGTGCGGATAATTACTAATTAAACTACGCTGATATTTTTATTTTTCTGTTATCATGCACCATTCCATTAATTTATTTTTGTTTTTATCTCAAATATTTTGCATTCATCTCAAAAGATAATGGCAGATTTTCGTCAGAAAAAAAAATGTTTATTTCGGTTTTTATGATTTATTATTTTGAAGAAAACTACCAGGCTTGAATTTTTTATTATTCTACTGCTGGAAGAACAAATCCTTTTATATTATTTATTATTAGATATCGTATATTTTAGAGCCATTCTAAAAGTTATTGTCTTAAAAAGAGCAGATTAACTATTTCTGATATGTTTTTAGAAGACAGCTATATGAGAGATGTTATATACAGCTATGTTGAAGCAGAGTTGAATATTTCTATCAACTTTTTAATGACATTCTATAAAAAAATATTAATAATTTATCAGAAATATTAAATGTCTGATTGATCAGTTACCTTTCTATGGCACAAGAGCTAATACTAGCCAAGCGGTGTTAGGAAATTTTAGAGAAAAATTCAAAATTAGCCATAATATTCTATGGCGAAATGTTATAGTTGTTCCGATTAGTAACTTACCCTGAAAAGGTATTTGATACTCAGTATCAAATTTGTGAATTTTCGAATTGAAAAAATAGCCATAATATGCTATGACGAAATGTCATAGCTGCTGAATGCCAAATTTATGAATTTTGGAATCAATAACTATAACATTGTGGACTGAAATGTCATGATTGTTTCGGTTAATAGCTAACCCACTCAGTTTGTTACTCAGTGCCTGGGTTTTGAATTTTAGAAATTAGAAAACATTCTATTATTTATTTATAACTTCAATTCAGAATGCCGAGCGAAATTATTGTAGGAAAATACGATTAAAACGCCATCTATGAATCTAAATGTCTAAAATTGAATATTCGTTTGTTTGTTTGAGCCTTATGCAATTTCACGTTCCTCGATGGATCCAAACGAAGTTTGGAACACACCTCTAAAGATGGTGACCGGAGGTTTTTAAAGATTTTAGTTTGTACGCCATGGATTCGGAAGAAATCACTTCAAAAAAGTTATTTTTATGTCATTTTAAAACTCAAAAAGTTAACTTTATCCATTTCATTATCATGCAATATCTCTCTGATAGTCAATTACTTTTTAAGAATTAATTTCAATTTAATTTGCATCAAATCTATTTTTTTATACAAATAAATATGCGAGTTTTGATTTTTGTTACTTACATATATAACAAGTAGGCGCCTTTTGGTACCAGCTCCTCCGCTTAGATTACTGATTTTTTTTTTTAATTTCACCTTTTTATCTGAAACGTTCGTACCACAGCTAGTTTACATTTAACTGTTGCCAAGAGGGAATTCTCGCCACATGTATTAACCTTTTATAAATATCGATTAGACTTGACAAAGCCGCGGTTAGAGTGGCGAGCAGATTAAAAACATAACATCGGGGTAGCGCGTCTTCCCCGTGATCTGGGAGTCCCGGGTTCGAGTCCCGGTTGGGGCATGGTTGTTCTGTGTTCTATCTGTGAATTGTATGAATGTGCCCCCCTGTAAAAGGTGGTAATGTAAGCGAATGTGAAGCGTGAAGCAGTCAAGACGTAATCTTGTCCGTAGTCGGCGCTACTGAACAAACAAGAGACGCTCATTTCGGCTTCAATCGCTGACAGCTTTCTGTCAGGGGGCTTGTAAAATACCCTAATTAACAAAAATAACAGTTTAAAAACAAAAATTCAAATGCTCTGCTTAAATTCACAACCGTAAAATTTATCGCAAATATGCCAATAGTTATTTTAAGGCTAGTGATAAATTGAAAAACATTACATAATTATTATTATTTTCGTTCCTCTTCTTTTATTACGGTAAAAATTACACTGATATTTTCCTCTTGGCAAAGCTGTTCAAAAAATCGTTATCTCCATTACTTGCGATCATAAATGCTCTTATTCATCTGACGTATGATTAAGAATCGTATTATCGGTCGAAGAACTCAGCTATAGATGAACGGTGCCTTTCTAAGTCTCCAGCTGTCAATAATAGTTAAATTCATTAGTCCCTCCTATACCGCGTCATTTCAGTGAAAATGATATTATCTGGTTAAAAGAAAATGTCTGGTAGATGTAAACCAAATAATTGGCAATAGTTAGGATCTCATGTCAGTTTTCCTAAGATCGGCAAAGGACATAGGCCTTCATTTCTTTAAATACAAACTCATTTATATGATAAAAAATGAAATATTTTTTGTTTGAAGTACTGACATTTAATCTAAATTCTCATTAGCGTTAACTGCAGATAAATGAAAGCACTTATTAATGCTCTTACGCGTTTGTGAAAAAAAAAGATGAAACTGAAAATTTTTGATGTTTTCATGAAAGTTTAATGAACGGATGCTTCGTATTAAAAGACGCTTTATAAGTGATGCATACACGCAGATTGCTTACTGATGCTAATGTTTGATTAAAGCTGCTAGTTTTTTTTAATTAATTAATTAATTTTTTTTTCATAACGTGTCAAGACTAAGTTATGTCAGAGGTTGATGTTTTTTGCCATTTTAAAGTTCCTCCAGTCAGTTTTTAAGATATTTAAGAAATATTTGCTTTGGAATTACTTAAGAAAATCGAACTAAACGTGCATAAAAAAATTATTTACAGATGGAATACTAAAATACATGGTAATGGAGAAAAAATAAATCAATTTTTTTTTTTGCTGTTTTTTTTCGTTGATCTCATTTTGCCTGTTTGGCATCCTGCCTATCTCCTACTTAGGGTTCATTACTTCTTTTTTCTTCGTAAGACGATTCGATAAGGACAAAATAAAATTTCTAAACTTTAAAAATTGTAGTTTGATAATTTATTCATCAGATAAAAATTTCAAAAGTAGATAGTACTTTATACCAGGCGGGTTTTTCCCCATACAAAAATAATGGTCCCACTGGGTAATTTTTTCATTTTAAAATGCTGTCCCACTTTTTCGATTTTAATCACAATTCTAAACCCGCATAAGCGCGTTCGTTTACCTCAGAATTAAATACTAAACCAATAAGAACATTTTATAATTTAATATAATGTAAAAATTGCTTTTATTAAATTACTGCATGATGAGAAATTGATTTATTAAAAATATTAAAAAGACTATATTAGTTAAAGAGTGAAGTTTTTGTTCATGCTGTTTATATCAATCATGTGTCACTATTAATTGCATTTGTCATTGATTTTTATTAATGAGTGCATAGATTTTTTTTCCCGCATGCCTTACATTCCATTTTTTTTTAAATTTTTACGATAATATTGTTAATTAAAAATAGCCAATTATGTAATTAAAATTTGTTAATTTAAATGGTTTCATTATTTATATCTGGCAAAAAATACTTTTTTAGTTTCAGGAGAATATTAGAGAATAGCAAGACTTAGAATTTCTGTTTAAATTTACTTTCAGCACGGAGGAATTTTCAGTTCTTGAACTGATTCGAGCCCACAATATTGAAAAATATCTGCCCATATTTTAGTATAATTAATAGTTGCTGTCGCGAAGCATCGATTTTGAAACCCACTCAAATATCTGCAATGCAAATGACCTTGATTAGCATCAAATCTGCCTGGTTTGATGTCCTCTTGCTGATATGATGCCGGAATTTGGAACAGGAGTTGGCGACTTAGGTATCATCTTTTTCATTACCACGGTTCAAAATTCTGTTCTCGAAATTTCATCAGATATCCGTCGAAAGACGCTCACATACTAAGCTTACTCAGCGAAGTGTAGGATTTGAACGAGATACTCGTTCAAGTCCTATTCGAACTTATTGTATTCGAGGATCTCTCGTTCAAGTTCTTTTCGAATTTACTTACTTATTTCGAATGTACCAAATAGCCTAGGCTGCCAACGTCTTCATTTACCTAAGGCTGAAAATCAAGAGGCCTGCACCGAAAAGAGCTATTAATTTAACTAAACTACTCTAAACTTTTTGAATTGAATGCTAACGACATATTTTAGGTTTCCTTAGTAATAATGCTATTTTCCTAGCGTCTTAAAAAGCAATGACATCAATGTACTGATTTAAGAACTAAAAAAAGTCCTTTCGTTATTACATACTTCATGGATATAATCCTGTAAAGTGTATATCATTACGAGTAAAATTAAATGGGTAAATATGAAAAAAAAACATAATAAAAAAGCAACGAAATATGTGTTTGGAAAAAAAGAAAAACACGTGTTTTCTAAATTGGTTTACCTTGGTATCCCTTATGGGCAAAAAAAAAAAAAAAAAAAACGCCACAGACTTAACACAACTTTATTTGCATGAAGAACACCGTGACTTTTCAAAAACACAATTGACAAATCTTTTTTGACATTCTGGAGATTAGGTTGAGACGGTTATTACCTTCATGAAAGGGTTGTAATATAGACGTGAAACCCACAATCTGTCTGTCCATGTGGGAAAATAAATTCATTCCGAACTTACATTAAAATACTTTGAACGCTGTCAAGTCTCTCATACGCGGAAAGAGCCGAAAAAATTCACCCTGACCAAAAAAATAGCAATCCGAAAAAAATAACCCATGAGAGAAACTGACTCCGTGCAAATCAAAACGTCAGAAAAGTAATTTAAATTAAAAATCAAAAAATAAATGAATAAAATTTACGAATTCTGCAAGGCTTTTTAAAAAAATCCCGTTGTCTCACTTATTTAGAAATGTAGGATGTCAGAAAACTGACGGGGAAAAGGACATGCAGAAAGAAAAACCTATCTTTTCCAAGTAGAAAATGATAGGGTATTTTCCGAGTGCTACCAAAGAAGAGCTTGCGTTTTGTTGTTGAAAAGCAGTAGCGTCCCTACCACAACAACGATTGAATTATTCGCCTTTGTTTCCTCAAAACGTAATACTTATCACCGTTTTCTTTTGTTGATGTTGTTGTTGTCTCTATTTGGTTCTTTACTTTCTCCTTATTAGATTTGTGACCTGGCGTGGTATTTCTTCTTCAAGGCCATCCGTGGAGGAAAGGGAAACGTTCTTATCATTTCTGGAGCTCTGGGCTCATGACCTTTTATTATTTCACTTATTAAGAGCTTTTTATAATTTACTTTCCCCTCCGGTAAATCATCAATTTCGCGAATGCATTTCAGATTAAGGAAAAAAAAAGAAAAAACTTTCGGAGTGAACAACTTTATTAAAGATATTTTCATTTTCTCCAGACTCAACTTGACGCAACTATGCCTGAAAAGAAGTAGCATACTTCATCTTTTAATTTTTTACAGAAACAAAAGCTAATCTAGAATATAACTGTAACATTGTAAATGGTTTTGTGATAGAAAAAAAATCAACTAGACGCAACTATGCCTGAGAAGAAGTAGCATACTGTCATCTTTTAATTTTTGGCAGAAACAAAAGCTAATCTAGAATATATCGATAACATTGTAATTGGTTTTGCGATTTAAAAAAAAACAAGTATAAAAAGAAAAGGTTGAATTTTTTTAATAGCCCATTATCCCATTCCTCGTCATAGAAATTAAAAAGCTCTTAATTTTACAGCAGTTTTCTACGAGATATCTCATAAATACCAGTGAATGGGTTAATAATTGGCGTTTTATTCAAAGTTGTCGAACATTTAATGAAAGTTGTGTCAACAAATCATCTTTAATCCGATGGTTGGTTTGTTATGTTTTATGGTGCAACAGGCCAGCATGACATTGTTATGCCGGTGAAATCCGGTATTCCGGATCGTAGTCGTAAATTGTTGCAGAAACTCATAAATCTGTCATGGGCATCTAAATACATTCTTTTGTAAGCAATATTTGTTCATGTATCGGTAGAAGGAAGGAGATCGCTTTTAATTATAATCGAAAAATGTCAAAATAAAAAAAAGAATTTTTAGAAATAGCAGGTAAAATTACATTGTTATCTTTTCAAAAATTATGAATAGCCCTGAATTGGTCAGCTGATTATTTTTTTTAAATATATGGAATAGAAACTCACACACACACAAAAAAAAAATGAAAAATTCTTCCATCTCATCTGGTATGCCGTTTGATAACATGACAATCTTGTCAATTTCATTTTCTTTTCCAGTATTTTAAAAATAGCATCCGTAAGATATAAAATTGCAAAATTCTAACGTATCTGAAGCATTTTCTTATATTTTATAGAATTTACAATACGCATTTCTTTTATATTTTTTTAAGAAAATAACCAGATAAATATAATACTAATTTCTTTACTATTTCGCAGATAATTGAGTTAATTTTACATAATTTTTATATTGCAGTTCTTGCGATAATTTTACTTGCTCAGCTATGTGTCCTGAGGAGAGTAAAACATATTTTCAAAAAGAAAAATTCGTGATTATAATAAACATTAACAAACGCTATATTTTATTTTTAAAGGCGTCTTTTCTTTTTAAAGGCTATCTGCATCTTTTACGTATGTATGTAGAAATTTTATAAATGCTGTGCATACATGGGTTACAAGATATTGCTATTGAATATATTTCTGAGCATGTTCATTTCTTGAACAAGTAAGTATTTAATTTATTCATATTTACAAAACTAAAAATCTTTGTAACAATTTAACATCATCTGATAGTGGAAACAAAGCGGCTTGTCATGTTTGTCAATTATCCATCGGATTTTTTTTTCCGACATTTTATTTATGCAGCAAAAATAAAAATATAGGAATCTTTAAAATCGTATTCTTAAACTTCGAAGTTATTGATCAAGTTCGTTCTCATTATCCTAAATTGCAAGACCAGTTTTATCTTATTTCACCTCGCCTAAGCTTTTAGTCTGGTCATCTGACCATCATTTCTGGTCGAGAAATCCATCGCCGTCAGCCTTCACGTAATCTTCAAATCAGGATGTCAGTCCAACCTAAGCTCTCGATGAATGAAGTTTACTTTGGAAGAATAAAGACTTCAAAAGTAAACATCTTCTTTGATCGACTTAAGCTCGAACCTGTTCTATGGTTTCTTCCTAACCAACTAACCTATAACAGTCGCCAACTGGTTTACATTTCAAGTTGCTTTGATGTTGGTAATCAGGAAGAAGTCGGGAAATCGAAACTGTTTCATTTGAAGCAAAGTTTCTATATCCTAAACTCGATACGCATCAGGTTTTTTTTTTTTTTTTTTTTTTTTTTTTTTTTGCTGTTGTTTTGTGTGTGTCAAAACTTCAGGTGAATAGTCTTTGAAATCGATAACTGAATAAGAATTTGCATTGATTGAAATTTCAGTCTGCTAAAGATGTTATTAAGACAGAAAAAAAATTCTTTTGAAAAATAACCAAGTTTATATAAGTTTTGTCATAAACTTTCTACAACAGCAGATGACGAATTTTGTTTTTGAAGTTTAAAAATTATTACATGCAAATGTTTTCAATTTACTTTGCGCATCTTTGTAAAACGTTTTTAACCATCTTTTTGCATCTAAGATACTTGTAGATCTTCATAGTTATTTAAAATTAGAAAAATATTGCGTCTTTTTAATAGAAAAAATCACACCAGACTTTATGAGATCTTTGTCCTGAAAAGGTATTCTGTTTAAAAAATTATACTTTGTTTATAAAATTTAGATTGTCTAGCTTAATTAACCTGTTATACCTCTACCATAGTATTTCGTCCTTAAACGCTGCGTCAGTGCTTAAGAGCTGACAAGTATTATGATATAAAAATTATGTAAAATTAACTCAATTGGTTGCGAAATAGTAAAGAACTGCTTAAAATTAATATTATTTTTATCTGGTTATTTTCTTAAAATAGTATTTAAAAAATGGGTATTATAAATTCCATAAAATATGAGAAGAAAATGTTTCAGATTTGTTAGAATTTTGCAATTTTATATCTACGGTTTTTATATATAGGATGGTGCATTTTTTAAATCCTTTTCGATCAAATTTCTTCATAAAAAATAGGGTGAGAAAAATATGTTTAGTTGCTGTTACTCTTTAGATAATTATTTACAATTTATGCGAAAAATTATATTTTGCGCTCTTTCATGTGAGCTATGATGCAAAAAAAAAAAAAAGGTTTTTTCTTCATCCATTTATGCTTTTTGCAATGCATACTTTAATATTGCAGCCTTATAGACATTTGAGAAATTTTGTTGTATTGTATTGCTCAAAACATAACCTAAAATGTAAATAATTATTTTTAAAACATAATTAAATTAAACAATAGTCCATTTTAATCTCTTAAAAATTTGGATATGAATTAAAATCGTCAATACCAATGTGTACAGAATTTCTTTATTAACGCTTTTGGGTCAGTTTTTACCCTGAACCAATTCTGTACCGCTGTATGAAGTAACTTATGTATCACCAGCATACCCGCACTGTATTGCTTGACATTTTTCTCAACAAAATATATACAGTTATGATAATATGCTTCCCATTTATTATCAATCCTTGATTTATGTTAGACATTAAACTGAAATGGTGTAAGATCTTCAATCCGATTGTTTTGCAATCGTTGGATAAATTAGGTTAAAGGAAATCATCTGCTTCCAAGAAAAGAGGAAAGAGTAAGCCAATTGATTTCTATCGTAATTCTCCTTCCTCTGATTCTACTTTCTAATGCAACAAAAATTACTGTTGCAACACTTGTTATTAAAGTGTCACTGCAGCCAGTGGAATGTACGAGCGAGATTTGATAGGAGCAGAGAATGTATATTAATCGCTAAACGCTGTAATTATTTCGTTGGACAATTTATAAAAACATTAATTAAATGTCATTATAAAAACAAGCGACATGTGATTTATTATCTTGTAGAAGAAAGGAGAAATAACTTTCGGTCATCACGATAATTACTCAACACTGATTCGGGTTTAAGAAAAAATCTTTATTAGAATTTGTAATTTGTCAACAAAGTTTAAACCAGAAATAGTTTTGTTCTTTCAGGTCATGCTTTTGATTGAGTTCAAGAAATGTGTTTATTTATTTCATAGCTCTACTGTTATACTTGGATCAAGTCTAAGAGATTTATTTGTTATTTTTATTACGGTGTTAAAGAGTTTTATTTATTTATCATTGTTATGGCGTTCTAGATTTTCATTCATTTATAATTGCTATGGAATTCCAGGATTTTTTTCTCTGTAGAAATACTACTTGGGTAGAGATACATATAAGTAATATTCCTACAGGGCAAATGCCTAAAAAGAAAAACTACTTGCCTCAATGGTTGTCATAACGCCTCGGGAAAATCTATGACTAGAATAATTTTGATTGAATCCAAACCGTCAAGTAATAAACTTTAAGATATTTCGTAGATGAACCACTCAGCTCATAAAGCGTGAAAATAGTAGAGATCAAAATTTTCATTCCTCTATTACTTCCTTGCGAATGAAAATATAAAGATATTTGAATTCGTTGCCTTATAACTTCATTATCAGGAACAACTTATATTCAGAAAAATTTTCGTTATATCTGCAATACCTTAAAAATGGAGTGTTTCGTAGATGGGCTACACAGCTCATAGGGCATGAAAACAGTAGTGTGAAATTTTCTTTTCCCTCATACTTATACTTCCTTGCGAATGAAAATCGAAAAATATTTAAATTTTTTGGCTTATAACTTCATTTTAACCAACAATTTATGTTCTGAAAAATTTTTGACATTTGCAATACCTTAGAATTCGGCCGTTTCGTAGATGGACCACTCACAGGGTGAATAAATAGTTGAGTTTGAAATTTTCATTTCCCAGTTACTTCCTTGAGAAGGAAAATATAAAGATATTTAAATTTGTCGGCTTATAACTTCATGATAATAAACCATTTATATTCATAAAATTTTTCGATAGCTGCAGTACCTTATAATTTAGATGTTCATAGATAGACCACTTAGCTCGTAGGACGTGAAATAGTAGAGTGTGAAATTTTCATTTCACCATTATTCCCTTGCTAAAAAAAATAGAAAGATATTTAAATTTTTTGATTTATAATTTCATCATATTGAATAACTTATACTCAGAAAATTTTTCGATAGCTTCTACACCTTAGAAGTTTTCAATCTTCAACTCCAACTGCTTTTTAATCTATGTTTATGACATCTTGTGAGGTTCTCATCAATGATTTATTTTACATCTTCATAGATCCATCTTTTATAAAAATAGAGAAGGAAATACTCAAGAAAAGGGAAATTTTCTTTATATTTCCGAATATAAGAAATGTAACTTCATTTTCCCGCATTTTGATAGGAATTTTTTATTTCCTTCATCTTATTATAACTTTTTATAATTATTACAAAACAGTCAATGCGATTCAACAAGTATAATCTATTAGCTTTATTTTTTAAATCCTTTCTGTGAGAATTGTGCACTTTTAAAATAGAAATAGTGGAAAAAAATTTCTGTTAAAATATACTACAGAATTTTGAATTCCTGCATCAAAAATAGAAAAAAAAAATGTTTTTAAAATATTAGTTCTGCATTTGTTAAAGTAACACATATTTCCCTAACATTTTTTAATAAATCGAAATAAATTAGTTACTATATGTATTTTCGTTTGAAACCAGCTAGCTTAACAAAGTCATCAACTGCTTCAAAAAATAAACCCTTTATTATATTATAACAATACTGTAAATAAAAAAATTCAACAAATCTTTTCATTTCTAGCAAATTGTTAAAACTACAAAACTTCCCTTTTATACTTATCGTGATCGATTATTCTTTTGTAATTTTGTTAATCACTTTGCAATTGCAAAATAAAGACAGCAAAGCTTAATGCTTCAACACTCAAAGGGATTGAAGTCATACATAATTTATTGCTTTGGAAAGGCGTAATACATTTTCATAATTCGCAAGTTACTTATGACTGTTAATTATTTAATTACCTTCGCACGCCATAGGATGGAATATTCATATTAATGTTGAATGAATAAAAAAATGTTTATTGAAATATTTGAATGAGTCTTAAAATATATTTTATTTATTTAATCTGTGTTATTGGTGTCGTTTTTAGAGGATTCCTTTTTTAAAAATTATTTTATTCTAAAAATGAGTTAGTCATTAAAAAACTTTCAAACTTTTCGAGTTTTTTTGCTGTAAATATGTTCAATGATTTCATGTATTTTTAAGAAGCATAAGCATAGAAGCCTTTTGAATCAATATATTCTGTTTAAAATTTATCTGGATTTAACGAATATGCTACATAAACCAACGTTTCTTGAAGGTTTAAATTATAACAATGAAATTTTTTGTTCGAAATACCACATTTCAAAAACATGCTTCATCATATGTGCCATATATTTTTAAATTAACAATGTTTAAATTTCTGCAGTTATTTCCCTTTTTTTTTTAGAAGCTTTTCCATCATTATAGCAATCTCTCAAAAAGGAAATTTGATCTTGTTTTTTTTTTTAGAAATTCTTTCTAAATTATTTTTAATTTAAAAAAGAATTTAGAAGAAAGCAGAATTTGAATCAAGATCAATTTTAACTATCCGAATTAAAATTCGTCTAACACGTTACCCATTCAAATGCACCGAAAATTCGTATAAATGGATAAAGCTGAGATATTATATAAAAAAACGTATGTAACGATATTATGTAAACTTTAATTCCTAAAATGAAGCTTAGTAAACATAAAATACAAAAATTGTAAATACTGCAAGATTAAAGGAAAACAAAATCACAAATTAAATAATATATGGAGATTCAATATATTTATTGTGTATCTTTACCTTCCAGAACTGCTTCAGATAATTGAACTGTGAATTATAAGAACCTTATTGTCCTTCTATGATTATAATCTTAATTGTAAGGTGAGAAAGGTTTACAAATAGGGATAGTTCCTTTTTTTTATCACCAAATATTTATAATTTCGCAACTTCAGCATGATATAATATGACTTTTACGTCTTTCATACAAATTACTTTGGGAAAATAAAAGAAAGTATAATAATAAAAATAATTAAATCATCTAAATTGCTGATTTTCGATTTAAACAAAGAAACGAAGGAATGAAAAATTTCCTTATATCTTCAGAAGAATTTTATGCTGAGTCTTTTCCGAACACTCCTTATTGCTATAAAACCGCCACTCCTAGAAGTTAAAAAGCTATTTTGTATGCTTTGATTAAATATCAAAAGCCCGTCTTTTATTTTAGCGTAATGCTGCGTGGGCTAAAATTTAGGCTTGGTGAACCTGTTTATCTCTTTGTTAAACTATTGCTTACAATGAGACATTTTTTATTATTATATCCTGTCTGTATTAGTAAAGAATAATGATTTCGCAATAAGGATTACTATTTAAAATAACACTGTTGATTTCAATTTCTAAAACTGAACACTGAATATATCCTTTTATTTATAAAGTTATGATATGTATTAGATGCTTGCATGTATAATCTTTTTTTTTTCCTCTTTAAAAAGGCATTTATTGAGAAAAATTTATACAATATATATCAGTCAAAATGTTGTGTCCATCATTTTTAACACCCTTTTCCCATTTTTGTATAGTAAGTCTTGAAATTGATTGTCTTCAAATTTGTTTGGTTTTCCAGGCCGTTCTTTGTTATTGGACATCGAAATCACCAATTAAATCGATGAAACCAAAACCGATAATCGGGATTTGAAGGAATCGCATCACCATAAGTTTTTTAAAATGTCTGATGGGTTTCGGCAGCAAATTTCTTCAAATCAAACGAACAAATAATAATAATAATAATAATGAATGTTGAAAATGCAAATTGTCGCTTCCATGATTAGGGTCTTTGTACGCTGAATAATTCAATATACTAAATGGAAAACATTCAAAATTATAAAAAATGAAGTAATGATAAATTGGGAAAACCCAAAACCATTGTCGTTTATATAAATACATTGCATGTGTACCAATAGATGCCACTGATTAAATATCAGCAAGCACCTAATAAAGATGAGAATGCCTTATTATTTTTGTTACAAAAATTAAAATCTTGGTATTAGAATTCTTCATCTGAAGTGCACAGATACATGATCAAGAATATTTTCTTGGAGATTTAAATGCATTATTCGGATAAAATAATTTCAGTTAGATCCATTCGAATCCGCCATTTTTAACCGATCAATTTGCACATTCCGAGAAAGGGAAAGAGAAGGTAGAAAGTCTAAATCAAAAACGAAATGAACTTTCTTCTCGGATAACAGTATCGAGGAAAGAATAAAGCACGAGCATCTCTTTCCCTCCTTTTCCTACTCTTCCCTTTAATGGAGAAAGCTGATTCTTGCCGACGCGAAAGAAGAAAGCAAACACATTGACATCAAAATCCGCTTCTCGATTCCTAAGCTCTGTCTTTTGACTGTCTTTGTGTTCCAAAATAAAACAAGAACTCTATTCGCCGACAGCTGCATTTGATTCTTCTGTATTTACATTTAACGAGTCAGTACATTTCGAGCAATAATTCGCCGTGATAGGGACTAGAAGTTACTTTTTCTAGTCTGATTCGGAAGAAAGCTGATGAAAGAAATTTTCATCGGCTTTCAGCTCCTGGATTTCAGAGAGCAAATAGCAAATCCATCCAATGAATAAATTCATTCTAGCAATTCTGTATTTGCATTTAACGTGTCAATACATTTTATAAAATAATTCGTCATGATAGAGCTCAAAAGTGGCTTTCTGTCGACTGAGGACAAAAAATTATTTTAGAATTTTATAGTTGCTTGCTTTCCGAGAGCAAATAGATCCTTTCAAACAACAAATGTATTCCTGCATCTCTGTTTTTAAATGTTTAAGGGCATTTCAAATATATAATTTGAATTTCTTTCAACTGAAAGTAAATACACTTTGTGAAAGGTTAGCTTTATAGAAAGAATGGTGGCTTTACCTATTGTGGCCAATCGTAGAGTTCAATGACTTTGAATGTACCCAGAGGGGAGGGGCGTGCTGGCACCGCAATTATCGTGCTTGTGATGATCTACCGGTGGAATGCCAGAATTATATTATAACAGAGGTAATACATTTTCAGTTACGTCAACTTTCCCATGGAATCTTAGCATTCCTTTAAAAAAAGATAAAGAAGGTACGATGCAATGAATTATGATTTAAAATGCTATGGAAGCCGTTTAAAATTCCTGAGAGAGACAATTAATCACTCACTCCGAAGATATTTCGTGTGTTATTGTGTAAGATGTTAATAAAATATTTTTGCTTGGCGTGAAGGGCGTAGCGGATGTGAATTACAAGAAAAAAAAGAGCACATTAAAAACAGTGGCCAAATTAATTTTCTGTGCCCTAAGGGTGCATTTTCACTACTTGTGGGGAGTTCCTCTTGTTTTTATACTAAGGGTAGCTTTTTAATAACCGAATGCCACGCTGAGAGGACATATATTGTATTAATTACTTAATATTAGGGTTTCTTGAAAACTCTTAACATACTTGACCTCTTTTAGGTCAAAAATAAGTTCTGTGACCCCACACTTGGTAAGACAGAAATCAAAACATGTAACTCAAGCGGTAACGAATGATTTAAAAAAATTAAAAATTAATTTAGTATAGTTATATGATAAATTTCAACCGCTTAACTGTTTTGCCCAAGTGCCATACGTGCATCCATTTATTCGAATTTTGATAGTTGCCAGCAAAAAATTAAATATTCATAACGATTATAAGTCAGTAATAAAATTACTTCGAATGCATAGATAAGTCAAGTATTCAATGGATTTCCATTTGAATCAAAATAAGAAAATATTACCAAAACAGAAGGCGTCATATTATTAGATAGTAGAGGAAATAAAACAGTTAAGTGGTTTAGCAGGCATTTCAAATCAAAAATAGTTTTTTAGCATTGATTCGAGTAATACTCAACGAATAATAAAAATAAATATAATTCATTTCGTTGCTTTGATTTATTATTGGTTTTATCCTTAGAAATGGCTCAGATAATCCGAATTCCAATAATTTGAAAGTTTTGAATAATTTAATGTCAGAATTTTAAAGCAGAACAAACATTGTCGGATTTCTCTTATCCTCTCTTTTCTGTCTGTAGTTGACTGCAGTTACAATGCTGATATGTTTATTGCATATTGATTATTTGATTTAGGAATTGCTGACTAGGAAAAAGCGTAAATTAATGAAAATGGTAGGTTTTCCATTAGAGTCAATAGTTTTTTTAATAATTTTCTTTTTTTGTATGAGATATTTTATTAGTATGTTCGAATCGTTTTCACTTTATTCTCGGAAATTATAAGAATAGCTGAACAATTCTGGAAAAATCGATAAGAATACTGGAACTTTTCGATAATCCGTTTTTGTTTATTTGTTATTGTTAAGCTCTTTTTCTCTGTCTCTGTTTTACTTATCTGTAGTTTCGTTTAATCTATCTATTGAGACATCTTCAGATAAAAATAACTGTGGAATTACTTAATGTCGAATACTGTCTTTTAGAAATTTAGAGAAAAGAGTTTGTGAAATGTTCAAGGTTATTTGCATGTTTCGAAATTTCGTCTGCTTTTTCGAAAACTTTGACTATTGTTAAGATATAAACAGGTATAAGTCTTTGTAAAAACATTTCCAGATTTTGAAATGTTGAAATTTAAATCTTCCAAAACTTTTCCTCTCGTGTAATCCGTTTAAATTTTCCAAGCTCCAATTTTTTAAAAATATTTTTATTTCTACATAAAAATAATAATAAACGAGGCAGTAATTACGAATAAATAAATTTCGAATGTACTTGACTTCAAGCAGATTCATTTTATCTTATTCTCTAATTGGATAAGATTTATCTATCTAGGAAATTGTCGAATTTGTAATGCTGAATTAATATGTACATGCATTCAAAAAAGAACCACTCATACAAAATCAATGTATGAGCGACTTTTATAATTATCATGTAACTATAGAAATTTATTATAAATATACAGCTAGGGTTGATGAAATATGACATGAAAAGGCAGATTTTAAAAATGGGCCAAATTGCGATATTGTGGGACGTTAGTTACAGAATTTTACTTGGTTGAGATTTTCGTTGGATCATAAACGCTCAAATTTCTAGTTACAGTTCTGCTGTGAAATTAAATTACTCCAATATAGAGTATTTTAATTTGTCGAAATGATTCTGACTCTTGGTAATTCGACAGATATCAGACTTGAGGACTACCAAATTAACGAAAGCGACAAATTGGGATTCTTTACAATCAATACATTTTAATGGCAAAACCTATGCCTTCTGATCAAAGTATTACAAAGGATTTCAAATTATATAGAAATCATAGTATGTCTAGTAAATTTTTCAAAATTTTATTATTTGCGTCTTATCAAAATAATTTTAAATAGGCATTCTGTTTTCTCTTAAACGCTCTTCACTTATACTTTTGAAAATATCGAACTAGACGAGCAACCGGATTGGCACAGTGCCGCATTATTGATAATCTACAGTAATTCTTAATAATTTAACTTTAAAAAGTAAGTGGTTAAATTTAATAAAATCTTTCAAATCAAAGATGAGTTTTAATATTATTCTTATTCGAAAATCAAGGGGTAATATATTATCCTTATTTAAGGCTGCAACAAGAATTGATTTAAAAAAATAACTTAATTTTTAAGCATTTAAAAAATATTTCTTATTTTATTATGTTCATATTTTTCTGTATTAAATGAATTTCTTTTTAAAAAATATAAATTAAATACGGATGAAGCATTATTGTATAGCCAGCAAACCCAATTCGATCAAATATATTTATTTCTAAAAATTTTATAAATTAATTTAAATGAAATTATCTTTCTAAATAACTTTGCATTATTAATAATGAAAATTCCTATTGAAGCAAAATGCGTCCACAATTTCAAAATCCTTGCACACTACCTTAGCAGTTCAAGGAATCCTATCTTATCAGAATAATGATACATTATAAGTTTTTGTATTAAATGAACTTCTCTACAATGAAATGTATCAGCTCTTACTGTTCATGTTTATTTTGAGACACTATTTTTTGTATTAAGTGAAATTTCTCATAATAAAATATATCTGTTCTAACTGCTCATGTTTAAAGATAAATAAAATACAGACGAAGCATCGTTGAAAGACCAGTAAACCGGATTCGGATCAATTATATTTATTTCGAAAACATTCAGAAATCATTTCAAACGAAATTAACTTTCCAAATAGTTTTCCATCATTGATATTGAAAATTCTCATAGAAGCACATTACCTCCACACTTTCACAATTTCAAAATTCCGGCCTACGACCTTAGCAGTTCAAGGAATCTTATCTTCTCAGAATTATAAGACACTGTTATTATAGTTGTTGTTTTGAATTAAATGAACTTTCTAACAATAAAGTTTATCTACTCTAACTGGTCATACTTTAAAATAAATAAAATACTCATGAAGCATTACTGAATAGTCAAAAAACCAGAATTTGATCAAATATATTTATTTCGAAAAAATTTAGAAACAACTTCAAATAAAATAATTTTGCAAATTGTTTTGCGTCATTAAGGCTGAAAATTCTCACGGAAGCAAAATATCTCCACACTTTCACAGTTTCAAAATTCCGGCTTACGACCTTAACAGTTCAAGGAATCTTATCTTCTCAGAATTATAAGACATTATTATAATTATTGTTTTGAAGTAAATGAACTTTCTTACAATAACATTTATCTGCTCTAACTGGTCATGCTTTAAAATAAATAAAATAAAATGATGCATCGCTGAATAGTCAGCAAACCAGAATTTGATCCCATATATTTATTTCGAAAACATTTTGAAATTACTTCACATAAAATTAATTTTGTAAATAGTTTTACATCATTAATTTTGAAAATTCTCACAGAAGCAAAATTTCTTCACACTTTCACAATTCCTGCGTACGACCTCAACAGTTCAAAGAATCCTATCTTCTCAGCATTATAAGACATTATTATAGTTGTTGTTTTGAAATAAATGAACTTTCTTACAATAACATTTATCTGCTCTAACTGGTCATGTTTTAAAATAAATAAAACTAATTACATAAAATTAATTTTGTAAATAGTTTTGCATCATTAATTTTGAAAATTCTCACAGAAACAAAATGTCTCCACACTTTTATAATTCCTGCGAACGACCTCATCGGTTCAAAGAATCGTATCTTCTCAGGATTATAAGACATTATTATTAAAGTTGTTGTTTTGAATTAAATGAACTTTCTTACAATAAAATTTATCTGCTCTAACTGATCATACTTTAAAATAAATAAAATTAATTTTGTAAATAGTTTTGCCTCATTAATTTTGAAAATTCTCACAGAAGCAAAATGTCTCCACACTTTCACAATTCCTGTATACGACCTTAGCAGTTCAAGGAATCCTATCTTCCCAGAATTATGAGACATTATTAGTTTTTAATTAAGAACTGTAGAAATGAACTTGTATTTTTTCTACCGATTTGCGGTTACTGGCAGTAAATAGGAGTGAAAGAGAAAAAGCAGACACCTGTTAGTCGGCAAATAATTCGCGGAATGTCAATCATTTCCCGAGGCTGTTGTGCGGGACCGCATTTTTTGGCTCTCTCGAAGTTGTCTCTCGCGCGCACACTTTCCCACCCAGCCGTTTATCTACTAGCCGAGTAACGGCCTTACCTCGTCTCATTATGCACAAAATAATAATGATAAAAAAAATAAAATGAAAAGTATTCAAATCCTGCAGAAAGGAGTACTCAGCGCTGGACCAAAGAACTGGCAGCGCGTGTCGTGACCAGGAGAAAACATCATTAAAATAAAGCGAGTTGGACAGAAAGTTTGTATTCGCACCTGCAGGGTTAGATTACAATGCGAGGATTAATAATTTCTGCTGAAAAAAAAGAAAAGAAAAACCTTTGTTGCTGTTGTCATGATTGAATGTTTTAATGTTGGATTGGCGTATGATCTTAAGATAATTGTGATGTAATTGGCATATGATTAAGCTCTGATGAAAAAAATATATCTGGATATCTCAGTGATTTCTTCCTTTCTTTCTACGCATTTTAATCTGGGCAGAAAGTTTGTATTCGTACCTGGAAGATTGGATTACAATGTGAGAATTAATAATTCCTGCGAAAAAAAAAACTTTTTATTGTTGTTGTTGCTGTTGTCATAGTTGGGATATTTTTAAGTTGGATTTGCATATGATCTTAAGATAATTGTAATGTAATTGGCATATTGTTGATTTCTGGTGAAAAAAAATGTATATTTTTATCTCAGCGAATTCTTTTATTTTTTATGCACCTTTATCTGGACAGAAAGCTTGTATTCGCATCTGAAAGGTTGGATTACAATGTAAGGGTTGTGAGGATTAATAAATCCTGCGAAAAAAAATCATGTTTTTTTATTGTTGTTGTTGTATTTGGATGTTTTAATGTTGAATTGGCATATGATTAATTTCTGATGAAAAAAAATATTTCTGGATATGTCAGTGATTATTTCTTCCTTCATTTTTATGCACTTTTATTCGATTAATTTTTTTTTTATATTTGAAAATTAGGAATTGTGTGATCGGTTTTTTATTCATTACCTGATCTGTAAGAGGTTGAATTTTGTACACTTATATATTAACGATGATAGTACAACATTTCAATATTTTCAGAAAGTAATGAACAGCCAATTGATTTAATTGAATGTCGCTTCAGTACTCGAGACGCCACCTGGTAGTGAATTGGAGAGATAACTGAGGTAAAATTTCCATAATATTTGCAATGATAAATTATAAATTTAAGGTTGAAAAATAGAATTTAAAACAAAAAAGTAATATCTACTTTTTACTTCAAGAATAAGAATGTATTTAAAAGAATTTTTTTATCAGATTTATTTAAATGATTATGTGTTTGCAGAATTTGTCTAGTTAGAAAACTAATGTTTCTTACAAATATTAATTTATTATAATTATTATTATTGGCCACCAATCTTTCAACTCAGAGCATTAATCCACCTAATGAACGAAATATATATGACAATGTTTTATAGATATAGAAAAAAAAATTCTGATAGAATACAAAGCTGCTGCCTCCTATTAAGTTAATTTTAAACGAAACTCATCAATAAACACTTATGATCCCAATCAATAATCATTTTAATATTGAATACTGTTTATGAAGCCTTGAACATACATATTTTAACATTATTCTACGTTCCGCCATGTTTGACATTAAAAATAGAAGTTAATGTTACCATGTCCTCTCTAGAAACCTTGTCACTAGACAGGCACTAGAATCACCTATAGTATCCAGGATCTCATCGTTATGCCATTTGCAAAATTTCCATTGGTCAAAATTTTCAAATTTTTGCCAGACCTTATGCACACATTCAACTTTCTGTCGCCAGAGAGATTGACATTGAAAATACTTTGCAGGAGTTACAATTACTTCACGCCGCACTATCCGTTGTGCTGAATTGTTGAGATACCCCCTTCCCCCTGTAGAGCAAAACAGCCATTATGTACGCACCGAAAGCCAATAGGCCAATGATGGAGGGGGTGGGGATCTGTCCAGGGGAAGTACCCAGACTTAGTCTTTGATCTTCCGTTTAGAACTGAAATGTTACGGTTTGAGACATAATATATAATAACCTCCTTTTGTTAAATATAATAAAACGGTTTTAACTAAGATATCGAATAAGACTTAAATTAATTTTAGAGCGCAATATGACAATTAAAAGAAGGATATTAAAGGGAGAGAAAAAGATGAGTAAAGAGTACTGCTTCGATTTCGTTTCAACCTCTGGGGAAATCGCTAAGCAAAATAATGGCTATTTGCTATTGCCGGTGGCTAATTGTACGCAATCCAGGTATCGGATGTGTACGCCTTGCTTAAGTGACATGTATGATGTGTAGAAACTCTACCTACATGTTGTTCTTTAGTTCTAATACTCCGAATATGGAGGACATAACATGTGTTACTAGGCGGTCGATGTCTGTATGTCACTTGGAAGTATTCTTATTCACAAATAATGCTTTCTCATTGGTCATTTGTCAAATGACTGCTTACCACTGCTTTTCCAATGTAAATTAATTAAATATTTTAATTAACTTAAATCCGAGTTTAATTAAATATTTCAATTAACTTAAATTGGAGTATAATTGGAGTAATAAAATATATAATTGGAAATAATAAGATATATAATAATAAGTATAATTGGAGTAATATAATTGTATTGGAGTAATAAAAATAACAAAGCAGTGTAGACAGATTTGTAGTTCTCTATGCTCTTTTCTAATTTTTCAGTTTTATATATTTTTTTCTTTTGAATTTACATTATTTTAATGAAAAATAAATTTCGATTTGTATATTATTTTGTTATTTTGATTTTCAAGAAATGGTTTTTGCTTACATACTATATATTCCTTAATTTAGTCCTTTTCTAAATTCTATTTGAATTTTAATTAACTAGATAGAATAGAAACAAAATAGATCCACAGACATATTGACATACATGTTGCATAGACATATTTATATACATATATGTACAGTATAATGTATAATCTCTTATAAATTTTATAAAATTCTATAATAAAATTAAGATGTAAGGAACATTACAAAGACGATAAAAAATTATCGCCTCGAAAAAAAGCTCTTTAATAGATATTTTTATAATTGCAAATAGCACTGACTCTTCTGAAACTATTAATTATTCATTTTACTGAATAAACATGTATTTAATTACTGAATTTATTGAACAACATGAATTTTAATTATATATTTATATATTTTTATTTAACTTGATTTGTTTCATTTTTGTTGAAATATAATTTTTTTAGAAAAATTGGTGCTCTGAAATTTTTAAATTTTGTAGACGTGTGTGCTTTTGATAACATTTTAATGCTGCCAGTTAATTAATTTATTTGATAAAATTTTAATTCCGCTCCAACGACTCAATCTACTCATGTACTTCAAGGAAAAAAATCAATTCCGGGATTTTTTAATTTTTAGACAAATAAATATATATTAAAACAAAAATTAAGAAAATGGTTGTAATGAAAACAGTCTATTTAGTAAACTAACAAAAGTATATTTTTATTGAAGTCCTGTATTCAAATATAAGTTTACATTAAGGAAATAAACTTATGAAATGGCAATTAATTTTTTCCAATAATTGTGTTTTAATTTTGATAATAGTATATTTAAATTAGTTATTTACACAACTTAAACGAAGATGTTAAAAATAACACTATTCAATAACATAATCTTCTGTTAATTTTCTTCTGTTGCTATAAATAACTTTTAAATATATTATTGAAAAACATTTTAAATATTGTACTAAAATCAATATTGTTGATTTAATTATTTTTTCATTAATGTATTTTCAATTTGTTTTAGACAAATCTGTATTAAATGTGGATATTTAGAAATCTTTAGAATATGTAAGTTCATTCTTTACTTGCATGTTCTTTATGCTTGTATAAAGCATATGTATGCACTTGTTTAGCTTAATATAGATACAAATACAAAAATAACACATAATAGAATTTTTCAAATAAAATTCAAGTAGTTAAAATAATTTTTTCAATGTATATTCTTCTTCAAAAAGTAATTTTTCATTATATATGCTATCTAACTTTTAAATCTTTATTCTAAATTGTACATAAGGCTGAAATCATATGTTCCTCAAATTTACTACCAAATAAAGCCATTGGTACATAGAATTAAAATTTAGTTACATTGATTGATTAACAAAAAATTAAGTCCTGAAGATATTAGAAAAATATATTTGCCTTCGAAAATGCATGGAATTAAAATTTAATTACATTAATTGATTAACTGATTGACCTAAAATATTAAAAAAGTATATTGATGACGAAAATCCCTGCAGTTAAAATTTAATTACATTAATCGATTAACTGACAATCAAGTCCGAATTATCGATAATTAAGCGTGTTATTTCTGAAATACACGTTTATAAAATTTTCCGAACTGTATTGCACCAGGAAGTAAGTGAAAAATGATCGCAAAATACCATTTTTATAAACATAACACAAATAAATAAAGTTGTGTAAAATTAAATACAATAGTTCTTTTTAATAAAACTCTCATCCAGATCTATAAGCTCTTCTATTTAACCAGAATCGATAGAAATTTCTAAATTTTTGGTTTCAAATGCGTTTCGAATTCTTCATAAAATACCAACTATTTTTTCCAATTCTCTATGCAGCACGTAATTTATTGTTCAGCTTAACTACTTTTCATCTTATTTTGAATACAAGCGTTTTTAGTTTCCTTTAAATCAACGACATAGCGATCGAAAGGGGGGGGGAGTTGAAAGGGAATATAAATGCCCCAGGCCCCAATCTCAAGGGACGCCTTGAGAATAAAACATTAGTGTCCTAATGTCATTTTTTAAAGCGAAATGATGAAGGAGAAAAAATAATATAACATTCCCAGTGGTGTTTGGAAGATAAGTGTACTGGGGCATAATGCGATTTTTGCGCTTTGAGTCGTCTCCAGTGGCGAAGTAAGACTAAATGATACCCAGATGTATAGCTTTATTATTTATTTATTTATTTTGCTCATTCATGGTATTTTAGAAAATGGTATAAACTCAATAACGTTTTGTCATAAGACTGGTTGTTGCCTGAAGCTGCTATACCACCCTTGCACCTTGGTTGCTACGTCACTGCATACTCCTGGTACTATTTATACTTGCTAGAACAGTAGTAACAACTAGAACTGAAACAGATTTATATAATTCTTCTGGTGTCAGTTATATATTCGCAAATATAATTACAGTTAGTGAATTATATATAGTTATTTCGCATATTTAGATTTGTGTCCATTATTTTTAACACGTGACTCTCTAGTTATTTACAAATCTATCTAATTAAATGATCTTCTATAGTTAAGAGATAACAAAGGAGGTATCTCAAGGTATTATCAAAAGAATAAAGAAAGTGTTGTAATTTATGAAACATTTACAAGCCAGCTGGCAGAAAGCTGTCAGCGATTTAAGCCTAAATTAGCGTCCCTTGTTTTTTCATCAGTGCCAAGTAGGGCCAGGGGTACGACTAAGCTAATTCATGCTTCGTAATCGATTGCTCAACCCCTTAATAAGGGGTACAGATTCACGCTACTCTCAGATAGAACACAAAATAACAACCATGCCTCAACCGGGACCATGCCACCCAGATCACGGGTATTGCACGCTACGCGTATGCCATAATGCAGGCATAAAGAAGGTACCACATGTATTTAAAAAGATTATCTAATTCCGAATCGCACACTAAACTAGGACATCCAGCTTGTTAAATAAATAAAAATCAAATATCGTTGGAAAATACTGTTTAACAATTAGAAATAATATTTTTAATTGATACTGTTCTTCATTATAATAATCAGAATATGTGTAGAATGAAAATGCAGTTTTAACTAGACACATGTGAGGCAACAATGATCCATAGAACATTAGTCAGAACTTCATTAGCTTTCTTGCATGCTTTATTTCTTTCAAATGCACCGATTCGTAATTCAAGCGGCAGCTTGAGATCTCTGAAGAATGCCCGCTTTTAACCGACAATAATGAAAATTACATATTTGAGGGAAAAAGGTTCATAGAAAAGTGCCTTAAGAATTTTTCCCCTCTTTCTTGCATTCTTTCGGGTACATTAAAAATTTCATTGTTCAGACAGTCGCATGAAATCTCCGGTTCATATACATAGATGACCACCTCAGAGATAATCATTTCAAAACACTTTCAACCAATAGGTTAGATTTCTTTTTCTGCTTCTTTCTATGTCAGCCAGTTCCAGCTGGGTAGACAATGGGGGTAATCCTCTTCCTTACTGGGGAAAAAAGAAAGATTTACTGCACGGGCATCTCAAAGTGACCAAGGAGTGGCTGAAGACCTTGATGTGTACCGAAGGTCAGAGGTCACTTGGACACAGTTACAGCAAAGAAAAAGAAAGTGAATAATAGAGAATTCTGGGGAGCTTCAATGACCTTGAGGACGAGCTGTTGCTTGAAAGTGGGAAAAATAAAATATGCTCTCCAATGCAGTAAATCGGGTGCTGTACAAGAATGAAAAATCCATACAACCCCTTATAAATATGTACTTGCATATTCACCTGCATGCGATAGCTGAATATAAACAAATTGATGTAATAATGATTGTCTTATTTTTTATTGGAGAAGCATTTTAAAAATTATATTTAATTAACTGGCGAAACATATTGGAGAATTATTTTTTGTGGGTGTTAGCAAAATTAATTAACTCCTTAATATGTGTTATAATTAAATAATTTCTAACAAGAAGGAAGAAAAAAATCAAGAATATTCATTAAAAGGAATTTTAAATATCAATAATTTTAATATATTTAAAAATAAAATTATAGCTATAGCTTTCTAATGATCTCTCAATTTCCCTCATGTTCACCTATTTCACATTAAAAACTTCCATTCATACTTTAAATTGAATGGTACGAATTATTGACTTTTAATTCCGCTCTTTTAACTATTTAAAGTTAGTGCGAGATTAAGCAGTTTTCAATTTAAAATATCAATGTAGGATGGAAGTTAAATTCTTAAGTCTAAGAAAAATAATCAGAATTCTACAAAATATAATAAATGGAAGTAAATTCCTAGTAGCCTGTTTTTGCAATTTATTCAAAGAAAACCTTGTGCGCAAGATATTATGATTTCCTGATTAGATCAGAAAGGTTTAAAGCCCTTAGTAAATGTTTTAAGCAACAAAGATATTAGGGTATAATTTTTTTTTGTTATTGATTAAAAAAAGGAAATTTGAATTATAAGTCAACATACAAGCACTTTTAGGACACAGGTAGGGAAACATTGAAATTAGAGAAATTTACTGGTTATACATACTTAATGCGTTTCATCATTGCACCCTTTACTAATTTGTTTCGTAACAATCAATTATCATATATATACATGCATACAAATATATTAAAAAGTAACTTGACGTATATACAGGCATTTTAGGGCTCTAGTAGGGATATATATATATATATATATATATATATATATATATATATAAGCATTCTGAAATACGAATAAAAAAGTATTTCTGAATCAAACTAAAAAGAACAACATTCTATTTAGAGAGCATTAATGCAGCTACTATTAAAACATAAATAAATCTAACCTAATTAGTAAAAATATCAAGTTAATAAAGGTAAAATGGAATAAAAATATTATAACAAAAATTAAGAATCTGACCTGAGGGATCACCCTTAGACAGGGATTCAAAACAAGGGATTTTTCCTGTGAGGTTTCTGACTTTTGGTCCAACAATATTGTCCCCTCGTGATATGTATATCCATTACATGTGATGAACCTGAAATTTCACCATCATCTTCTATTTCCTTTCCTAATTTCATAAAGGTCGAAGAAAATGAAACTGATGAGAATTTTCCTATAAGGTTTCACAAGAGGTTAAAATGAAGATGAAGTAAGAGGTTAAAAATAATTTTTCAACCCATCGCTTATGAGGAATTACAGCTATCAAAAAACTGTTAAATAAGTATTGTTCTTCATAATAATGCGACAATTTACTCCAATTTAAATTATCTTTCTTTCTTCAATCATAAGGGAATTATGGGAAAATTAAGTTTTTAATTCGTACTGTTCCCATTTCCTTTGAAATAAATGAATTATGTATAAATTTAACTGTGATTTTCATCTTCCCGATGGCTTATTAATCGTGGGTTCGAATCTAATCCAAATTACTATTTTAAAAGTGGGAGGGTTTGAGGTTCCAGGACTATGATTGATGAAACTGTAGAAATTTTCCCGATGTGGTGTCATTTCAATCATTACAATAGATGGTATTCTTTTTTTTAATCTACGGCCATGTCTAAAATTAAAAAGCGTGATAAAAATAAATCATAATAAAAATCAATGAGTTACATTGTTATTAAGATCTGTGACATGACAATTATAAAAACTTGTTATTCCTAAAAGTATAATATTTTCAAATAATAAAAAAGTAATTTGACATAGAAATTTTAATACTTTGTAGCGAATGGCACAATCAGGTCAAAAAGATAAATAAATCTTTCAATTATGATATATAATGCATTTCTTAAAAAAATACACGATTCTCTTGGCAAAATTTATTTCATTTTTCAAGATTAGTTTAGTTTTCATTATTAAGTTTTGGAAAAATTATTGCATTAACTATATATAATTTTTCTTAGGAACAAAAAATCTATTGTGGAATTTTTCTTTTGCATAATAATTTAAAAAAACATTGTTACTTCGTTTTCTACTTAATTAATGATAAAGAAAGCAAAATACTGCTTCTAATCTTCTTTTATTTTCTGGATAGTTAATTAGGATTCTTTTGGGGAAGTTTCAGAAAATAATGTTGAAAAAAATATCTATCTATCTACCTAGAATTTTTAAAAAATTACTAATTATTTCTCTAGTAAATTATTTTAATTAGAGAAAATTACTTGTTATGGGATTACTCTGATAATTCTTTAACCTTTGTAAATCGTAATTTATGAAGTATAATTAGCTCTTGTTTGGGGAATTAAGTATTTAAAGAAAATTTTCTCATGGAGATCATTAGTTTTTATATAATAGGCTGCAAATAGCTAATAAAATGTTAATTACAAAAATAAAAAAAATATTTGAAATCGAATTCCGTTTGCTGTTACTTCTTTCGTAATTTTGAATCATCATCATATGACTGAGATAATATCTAAATCTATCCCCTCTTCGCAAATTCTCACACCTTGCGAACGGTTTGACGTAGATTTCGATGGTTATTTTTATATCCTGTTTTAAAGCAACACGAGGACAATTTTGGGATGGGCATCGTGAATTTGAAACATAGTCATATGACGAGAATGACACCTGAGCCTGCACTCCAAACTTCCATGCAGCTCTTCCAGTGGAAGAGCATCTTGCCTCGAAGGATTTAATAAGCTCTGAACTCAGTTACTCTTCATTTGAAACGGTTTTTAAACGGAAGCTTTCTGGTCTCGAAACAAAGCATTTAACACCTGGTCACGACACTCTGGAACTAAAACCTTTCTGCATTTGTATAACATGGGGGGGGGGGCGTGTCATTGTTTACCATTAACTTCTTTGAAACCAATGAGAGTATTTAGGAGGATTGATAGTGCTCTAAGCTTGCTTATGTAATCAGTGTTTGAAAGATGCTGGGGTAGCCTGATTGGTTGGGCGTTGGATTCGCGTCCCTTGGGTTGCCAGTTCGAACCCGGCCGACCAGAAGGGTGTATGGTGGTGGTGGTTGCTGGCACATGTATAATTCTGTTGTGGTCACAAAGTTCTTCATATCGAGAGTAATACCACTGGGGGTACAGGTTCAGAGGCAATAGTTCTCTGATTCAATTCTAAATTACGATCTGTGAATAAAATTTGAGTAGCTAATTTTTACTCTAGGCGCTAGAAGGCGCTACTGAAAAAACAAGAGACTCAGAAAATTCGGATTGAATCCCAATGACTCTTTAGTCAGTGGGCTTATCAATGACAAGTGCCATTAGAAGCAACATGTTTGATAGAAACTGGTTTCGAACCAAGAATTCACTATTCACAACAAGCCTTCCTTATCTCAAAGTTCCTTTTTTTTTTCAGTATCAAATTATAACATTAGCTCATGCATGTATTATTGTTATTGAGAAAACAATGTAAAATAACTCCCTATGTATCTCCACTGTTGATTCATTGTTAAAAATATGATTACTAAAAAATAATTATAAACAAGAATTGTTTTTAGGTTTATTTTAGAAAGACTGTTAGGTTACTTTGCTTCTCTTCAGAAATTATGTTAATCAAATTACTTTAATACTATTACCAAATAAATATGCTTTAAATGCGTTAATTTGCGTACGGAATTCGATGGCTTCATTATAATTTGATGCTTAAAGACTTAATGAAAGCAGCAGAAGAAATTCTTTGTATTTCTTGTAATTCAAAGAGTTCCATATCGCTTCAACAGTTTCTTCAAAGGCACTTACATTGTTTGAAGTATTTTTAGATTTTCGACGAATAGGTTTAATTACGATGGTAGAATTGCTTTATAATTATTGCATGAAAACGCACTTTTGAATAATTGCATTAATTGAATCTTAGCTCCCTATAATTGAAAAGAGAAAAAAAGTTCATATAGTCTTTAATTTTGGTTAAATATTCTTTGATTTTCCTGGAAATAAAAACAGATGAGTTTTCTTCCTTGAGGGAGGAGTAGTAATAATTACTCTTAATAAGATCAGTAATAATTACTATAAATAGGATTAATAATAATTACTCTTTCCTCCAAAAGAATTTGAATCTTATTAATGTGTAATTTTTTTTAGTTTAATTAAATTGCATCATTTTGAAGCAATACGAGTGTTATTTTTGGACAGACTCCACCCTTCTCTCTTACAGCTTCTATTGCTGCCATGGTTACATGACGAAGTGAATAGTTTAACAAGCATTTCATTCTTCAAACTTCCAATCCACTCTAATATGAGGCCATTCAATCAGTGATGGTGGATTTAATGTACAATAAGTTCATATACACATCGGTTAAATCAGTTCAGAAGACTGCGGCAATTAGATCTAAAAGCAACGACATTATTACGTCTATACCTCAATTTCCAAACCTTCCCTCCATACCAATGTGAGGTTATTTTGACTCGCAACGGCTTATTAAATAACAACAAATCTTTGAGAATATTTTGCTTATTAAATGTATTACGAGTATTGGGTCTAGCAACTCCAATCCCACCACAGAGTAGAAAATATGCAAAATTTAAGTAGCATAATCTAATAGAATACAAATTTTTGTTAATATTAGCTTATGATCTGCAAATGTTTGTCAAAATAACCGAAATACAACTTTTTAAACTTACACAATCGATAATTGTTCAGGCATAAATATGCAAAATTTAAGAAGCATAATCGAATAAAATACAAATTTTTGTTAATATTAGCTTGCGAGCTGCAAATGTTTTTCAAAATAACCGAAATACATCTTTTAAACTTACACAATCGATAATTGTTCAGGAATGTCTACAAAACAATGACTGCATGAAAAAAAAAATTGGACTGTGCATTTTTAGGTTCGGTTTACAAAGTTGCTGATTAGGATGGGGATACAGTTATTTATTGACCCTGATGAGCAAACTGATCTATAGAAGCTCGAAGGAAGGAGACAGGAGGGGGGTTTAGTAGTCATAAAATACAGGTCGCTATCTGGGAATCGTGTAAAGTTGAACAGTAAGAAAACTGGTGCAGAATGGTTAGTCTTTGCTGCACTTTTCTCAAGGTCATTGTATAGTCAAGAAAGCTCCCCATTTCTTGATTTAAACAACTAGCGTAGTACTGAAATTTTTGACCATTACTTTTCTTTTTAAAAAAATGAGGTACTTCTAATCGTGTACGTATTTTATGACTACTAAACCCCCCTCTTCTATAGATCAGTTTGCTCATCAGGGTCAATAAATAACTGTATCCCCATCCTAATCAGCAACTTTGTAAACCGAACCTAAAAATGCACAATCCAATTTTTTTTTCATGCAGTCATTGTTTTGTAGACATTCCTCAACAATTATCGATTGTGTAAGTTTAAAAGATGTATTTCGGTTATTTTGAAAAACATTTGCAGCTCGCAAGCTAATATTAACAAAAATTTGTATTTTATTCGATTATGCTTCTTAATTAATTGTACGCTTGATAATTAATGGATTTGAATAAATTTGATAAATTTGTCTTTACAAAAAAAAATTCTATACATATTTATATATTTCATTTTTTACCAAAATAGTAAAAACCTGGTTGCTGTGTAAATCCGGAAATTAAATACTGCTCTATAATAATAAATGCTTTCAATTTTTGGCTTTCCGTAAGTTATCTTTTTCTTTGTCGAAAATAATTAACTTCATAATTTAATTACGTGAAACGTAACTGAAAACTATATTTAAAGAAAAATCCTTACATAGTGTTTTGCTAAATTCCTATATTGAAATAAATTTACAATCATTTTAAACAAATGTTGCTTTTAACGCAACAATGAAATAACGATCTTTTGGGGAAAAATCATTATACTGAATATTTCTGTTTTAAAAATCCAACTACAGTTGTAAGCAAACAATATTGTCTGATCAAATTCCTTGCTGGTTTATATATTCTGTGCGAAAAGTACAGTTGTTTAAAGCAGACGATTATTTTACAGCAATCGCTCACCTTCGAACGACATTTTAATTGCTTACTTTGTTTATTCTACACAATCACGGAAACAGTTCAATAACTTTGAAAGAGATCGCTTTGAAAAGTGCTCTAGTCCGAGTAATTAATACATAAAGCGTTGATATATGTAATGACGTAATCTGTTACGTGTTAATACTTGAAGTGATATAACATATTACATAAAATGTTTATGCTTGAAATGCCTGACATAATTTATTACACCAAGTGTTGATAGAAGTGACACATTAAAGTGCTTGATTCATTGCATTCAAGGCAAGGCAAACAAACAAAGCAACACTGTTTTTATATCATCGCATGTCCAATTATTTCATATTATCTTTGTTGAAGAATTGATTTAAAACTTCTAGAAAATGGATTGTTTTCATTTTGTTTTCTGAAAAGTTAACTATAGCTTTCTAATAATTTAATCTCAAATGTAAAATTTCTAAATATAAAATTTATGATTTTATTCTTCTCGCTATATTTTTAGCGATTTTATTAAACACGGCAAACATGACAGATAATGATCTAATGTAGCAGCAATATATATATATATATATACATATATATATTCGCTTTACTTTTAACAAGCAATAATTGAAGTTAAAAACTATGGCTGTAAATTTTATAAGGTTTTTTTTTTTTTTTTTTTTTTCAATTTTGACAATTTGGTACTTTGGAAATCATTATTCATCTTAAAATCAGGGATGCCAAATTCAATTTGGCAACAATCAAACTGGCTATTTTAATCAAGATAAATATTATGTGAATCTATTTAACCCTTTAAAAGCTTTTTTTTTTCTACTCATGGTACATTTAAATATTTTTATGATTGAGATTGATTTTAGAAAAGTTATTCATTTAGCTTATTGGATGAACTAAATTTGATTAATTCATTAATTTGGTTAATTAATGAATAATTAACAAATCAAGGAGGGTCATTTTGTAGGAGATATAAAACTAAAGCATCTAGGATTTTTATTGAAAAAATAGTAAGAACTTATGTAAATCAAAACTTCACTCAAAGATGAATTTTGAGTGAGGCTTTCTTTGCATGGCCCTAAAAAGGATTAAAAACAGTCGAAGTATTTGAACAGAGTTTTGTTTGAAACCTTCATAATATAATAGAAATTATTATTGTTGATGATAACTTTAAGTATATGAATATTACCTTATTTAAAATATCTACTTTTTATTTTATTTTTAAAAAATTATACTTCATGTTCAACAGTGTAATTGGAATTTTTATTTTGAAAAGTGGTGGAAAATTTTACATTCTGAATGTCGTCATTAATTTCATAGTCAGAGATGGCAATTTGAAAATGATATTATAAAGGAATTGCCAGTTACTTTATTTAAATTTTACGATTGTATATTTGTGTTGTAACTGATATTCTATGCTGTAAATTTTTATGCTGAAATCGAAATTTTTTTAACTAAGAGCTCTCTCTACAGCCAGAAAAGAGTTCTTCCATTACAACCCTTATACGTCCATTTTAATTCAGCTACTCATGACTTTCTTCAAACTGTCATCGACTATGAAATGAAATTCGATTGGTAATTCTAGATAATGCAAGTTAGCTTAGAAGCAATTTTTGCTTCTTTTACGATAGGAAATCAAAGCAATCCTGTTCAGAAATGCGTAACTATTACTGACCTTTGGAAAAATAGTAAAGACTTGTCTAATTAGGGGAGTGCCTTTTTATGAATGTCCTTGTTTGTTTCTTCTTAAGGATGTTTTTCGAACGTGGGATATCTTTATATCCCATCTTTTTGAGTGGAAGACCGTGTTCGTATCTTGACAGTGGTGAAAGAAGAAAGCTGTGAACTATTATTTACTGTCATGTCACTTAGGAATCCTTGACAAATAGATATATATTCTTCCTATTTCTTTTGCTAAGTCAATATATTTTCGTCCTGATCAGTAGGACAGTCACATGAATTTTTATGCTGTCAATCAATAACATTATATAAAATGATGTAGGAATTACTTATGGAAAGTATTCGCATATGCGATTGAAATAGGTTATGAAAACGAATAATTATTCTTTCTCGTTTTCGTTATTAAATAATTAAATCTACAAATTATTTATTCAAAAAACGTCTGAGTAAAATCTTTACTATCATTGAAAGTACTTGCTTGTTAATGATAAAATATGCAGAAGAGTTTCCCAGAAAAACTTAATAAATCAATCTTGTAGTGGATCATCATGATATCTAAATTATGAGGTTGTTAAACCTAGTTTCATTTAATTCCATGATTGGTAAAATCAAATATACCAATTTTCCTCTCTGCTTTGATATAAAGATATCAAGAATTCGTTACATCAGCAGCTAAATTCGTGAATAATTTAGGAAACTGCCGAAGAAAGTTTATGGAAACAAATTAATAATGCAGAATCTTGAGATAATTTATAAAGATGCCAGTTCCTTATTTTAGATTCTCTTTCTTGCTGTCTGAAAATCTTGATTAGATTTCTTTATTCTCAAAGACAGTCAGTCGCAAATAAAAAGCAGTTTCGCGCTTTAAATTCTCTTTCATGCTGTCTAAAAATTTTGATTAGATTTCTTTATTTTAAAAGACAGTAGCAAATAAACGAACGAGAAATAAAATAAAAACACATTCTAATGTTAACCAACTCTTTTTAGCTAGTAACGTTGAATAATAATGCCATCTTAGAGGTTTCGAATGGATCAAAGTGGAATAATTTTGCTAACACTGACTTTTTTTTTTCAATCTATCTGAATACTATTAATTGATTATAAAACCGAGTTATTAGATTTAGAAATGAATATTCTCTCTATATACATTTATTGTTCTCATCATGATATTCGTGTAGATAGATACATATATATTGAATTTTTTATATATCTATCTGAATACTATTAATTGATTATGAAATTGAGCGATTATATTTAATTTGAATATTCGCTAAATATGCATTTATTGTTCTCATCATAATATTCGAATAGATATACCTATATTGTTTTTAAAAAATCTATCTGAATACTACTAATTGATAATGAAATTGAGCTTATAGATTTAGAATGAATATTCACTAAATATGCATTTATTATTCTCATCATAATATCCGTGTATCAGGGTGATGCCGATGTTGGTACAAATGCAATTTAGATTAAATACATGTATTCAACTGAATCCGATAGAGTTAAGGCTAATAGATAATGCTTAAGAGTTAAAATGGCTCATTAAATTTTCAGCCGATGTTTCAGATTTCTATTTAATTGCCTAATTGTATAGTTTACATTGAATTTCGAATTTGAAATGTAGTTACCTTGTTTAGTACTGGAAATTTAACAAACTTTTGATGAAATTGTTATAATTCAGAGAACTGAAATAAATACGAAATGAGAATTAATTAAGGATAATGTCTTCGCATGTTCTGGAATTCTTTATTTTTTGACACAGATAGTGCAATTACATTTTACACTCTAATTGACTAAAACTTTTGATAAAATTTCGCAATCTTATCAATTTTACATGAAATCCTTTTTTTCCAGAACATATTATAACTTATTCTTTGTAAATCATTATTAAAGAATCAAGAATATAATATAATAAGGGTCGTAAAATCAATTCTTTTTATTATTGAATCGTTTTGAATGAGTATCTACTGAATATACGTACTAAAAATGACAGTCAGCCTTGAAATCAACTAACAACAAGGTAACTGAAGTATGCACCATTTGATTCATCTCGTAGTTTAACAATCAAGTCACTGAATATACCTACTGAAAATGATAGTCTGCCTAGAAATCAACTAACAACAAAATAGTTAAAATATGCATCATTAGATTCATCTCGTAGTTTAACAATCAGTCTACTTAATTTAACTACTGAAAATCATAGTCAGCCTAGAACTCAACTAATAACAAAACGACTAAAATATGCATCATTAAAATAATCTCCTAGTTTAACAATCGAATTATTAATTAATTGAATGGAGTATTTCACCCGGAAAAGTTTGTAATTTAACTAAAAAAGAAAAAAAAAATTGAAGAGCAACAAGTATGGCCGTCTTAAAAAGTTGATTTCGGAAATGGAGCACCCGTTTAACTTTTTGACCTGAAATCTTTTGCCGCTAGATGACTCTGTTTTTTCTTTTTCTTAGTCCAAACCTGACACGCTTTCTATTGGACAGTTTTGGTTTTAAGATTTTGAGGTTTCCTTTTTTGTTTTTTTTTACAACCTGGTAGGGTAGGGGGAATCAGAAGTACTTTAATATCACCTGTTTGTTTAACGCGTCTACCTCTCCTCGGAGAGATGGTGTCTCGGTACTTCATTTTCCTGTTGCACTTCTTATCATGCCCTGACAGTTGGAGACATCTTTGAGCAGTCTGTGCTGGAGTTCTGTTATTTTCGAATGTTCTTGACTTTCCTAAAAGTGGCTTGCATCTACTCCTCTAGATATTTCGAATTAGCAGATTTTTAAAATTAATTTTTATACAGATGCTCAGTTTTTTATGAAGGTAAGTTCCATCTTAATTATGATTTTATTTTGTGTTGAGCGTGAATTCTGCACTTTTAAGTCAGAAGCTTTATTTATTTTTTTAATAAAGATGCTACTCGATAAACTTTTTGAAGGAAATGTTCAACAATGACATCTAGTGGAAATAGCTCTTAGAAAGTTGCTAAAAATGTTTTATATATATATATATATATATATATATATATATATATATATTAGAAATCAAAACTTCTATTTGGGATAATAGACCTTACCTGATGGTATTTAAATTTAAATTTATAATATTTCGACTTAGGATTTTTTAGTTATTTTTATCAATATTTTTATGCATGATTTATTATTTAATATAATAAACAGAAACATAAATAACAAAAATATATAACGGGATAGAAGTTTGGAATTAAAAAAAATTGGCATTGAATTAATGTAATGCTGATCTATATCTTCATTAATTAATTTTTAAAAAATTTTTACTTCAAAACTCGGATCTTTTCATCATCTTCTTTTTCACTTTATCTAGAGCATTTAATTTATAAATTTATAGTTTTCTTTTTTTGGAGTAAAACTATAAATTTATGTAATCTTATTACAATGAACTTTATGCTTGGCGCTTTTTGAATGGACAGCTACTGTTAGATAATACCTTTTCTTTACTCTTAAAAATGATTCTTTCAATTTAATTTTATAGTAAGAAATTTAATTTGTTTTTATTATCGAATTTTTATCGTAATTCAGATGCTTTGTTTTCCTACTTCAAAATTGAATTTCTTTTATTTTTATTCTTTTAAAATATTCTTTCATTAATATCAAAATTTAATTTTTTAAATCTCTTAAATTAAGATGAATTCAAATATTCGTTAAACGACTTAGCTAATTAAAAGATACAGCTGTATTCGACTGTTGAATATTGGTTCCAATAATGTTTTTTTTTTTCGGCAAAATATTCGAGTGATTCCTTCGACCTGTCATTTCTGCTGCAAATTCTGTTTATTTTGAAACAGTATTTCTTTTTCGTCCCACATCACGTATCTGCTTCTTATGATGCTTCAGTTTGAATCCCTTTATTTGCTTCAGATGCATGATATTATTTCATACACACTTCATTTTATTCTCTAAACGTTTATACGATTATAGTTTTTGAATAAAAAACGGACTGTGGTTTCTTTAACATATAGTGCCGTGAGTTTTGTTATTAATTGCTGCTTTATACCGCAATTTTTACTGAATTTCCAAAGATAAATTTTATTCATTGTTTTTCTTACATTTATTTCGTGATTGTAATTTTTTTGTGCAGTTCTTACTGAATATTTTCTTTTAAAATAATCAAATGATGAGTAAGTTATCTAAGATAAAACTGCTCATAAAAAAAGAGTGCCCCCCCTTCTTTTATATCAGAAATTAATGAAGAAAATTAATCAAACTAAAACTAACCGCCCAATTTAGCCAATTTTTTAAAACCATGATGGAAAGTTAAATTTTGTAAAACTTCATCTGTGAAAATTATAACAAATCTTCTTTATTTTTATTTAGAAAATTTCCAGTTTTTTTTCTCCCCCCCCCCCAATTCTTCAAAACTTTTTTTTTTCTGCTCACATGTAACCGCTTTAGTGTAAGGTTTCAAAAATCTTTCGGGCCGCGGTGGCCTGGTGGTAAGGTCTCGGCCTCGGAACCGGAGGGTTTCAGGTTCGAGACTCGATTCCACCGGAGATCCGTCGTGTGAGGGGGTCTCTTGCACGTTAAATCTGTCAGGCCAAAGTCCTCCCGCTGGTGTGATGTGGTGTGGTGTGGAGAGGGGGGTGCCACTTCAGTTGTCGTCCTCGTCATCTGACCGTGGTTCAAAATTACGAGGTCCGTCCCAAAATAGCCCTCGTGTTGCTTTAAAACGGGACGTTAATATAACTGAACTGAACTGAATCAAAAATCTTTCGTTCAACATCCATTTTGAATTGAAATGGATATTTCCGTAGGGTTTCAAGGTCATTGATTTAAACATTAAATATGGATTTTAAATTAATTAATTAATTCTGTTTTAAAATTTTTGAATGGGATAGTGGACAGTTTTAAAACAGCAAAATTATTGCAACTTAAAAGCAATTTTTCAAAATAAACATTATTTTTATTTTTTATTTCGAATTATTTTACCTTATTATATAAATATAACCTCTGTGATTACACTATTTTTTTAAGTTTAAACACCCATGTCTAAATTGATTTTTTAATTATTATTGCTCTTTTTATTCCACTTTGCGAAGTTTTTCAATATTTTTAGATGAAAGTTACAATATACTGAACTGACTATTTTTAAATGATTTGATTTGATTTGATAATAAAATATTATAATGACTTTCAAAATTTAACTTTCATTTTTGTATAAATCAGATCTTTTATGATAAAATAATCGTAAAACGTTAAAATAATGCTGCTTAAGTTAATTCACATCAAGCTTGTATCCAAAAGTATCAAAATAAAAGAGCTAGAGTATTTTATAAATCCTAACAGATTAAGCTTCAAAAGATATCAGAAACAACTGTCAAATTTTTCTTTTATCGCTCACAAAGCATACAAGAAACAATGTTTCCTAAAAAAATTGCATGTCATCTTGCTGGAATTAGGATATTCTGGGCTTTCTGCGAATTAAAAGATTATCGAATCCAAACTCAGCAAAAGTAATAACGATGTTATAAACACTTTACTCTTACCTTCAGTGAGTGCGACAGAAGGCGCATTGGGTTAAAGCCAAGATTTCTAAAAATAGAACCTAGTCGTCTACTCTCCATAATATAGCACGTCTTCGCTGTCATCGTAATAACTGCACGTGATCTAAAGCTCAACTGTAACGTAACATTGACATTTAATCCATGGTTATGGCTGCTCGTCAATTGAAGAATTAGTCCGGTATTTGAGTACCCGAGTCATCAAGTAAATGTAACTATTTTAACAAGAGCAGCTCTTTGTCGGTTGAGTGATCTCAGACATTAGACTTGAGCTTAGAATAAAACACTCACATTGTAAAGTGGATTGATCTTATTTTTTTTATTGGGTATTTTTTTCTCCCTTTTTTATTGAAGGAAAAAAAAATTTTTATGCTTCGGTTCTATGTTGGTGAAAGACTCGTCTGTAATTTTTTAACTACAGACCTAGAAATGAAGTGCAGGCAGTCGAGCATGAAAAAGATTATTATAAAACACTACCTAGCGTTACAAAAGGGAAAGTCGTGAAAGTCTACCAACCGCCGCGAGGGTTTGTTACATTTTCTATAATCAGAGAATCCTTTTATAATGCTCTCATTTTAACATCGGTAATTTTTATTTTAGGTCAAATAAACTTTTTAAAAGTGAATTTTATAGCCAATAACTTTTTCAGAGATGCTACAAAGCTGGTTATGTTGTCTCTAATCGAAATGTCTTTTAATGTTCTTGACCAGAGCAGTGATTTTTGACATTATATTTTAGATTTCTTTTGAAGACAGGAGACTTTTTATTACCAATAGCCTCTTTATTGGAGATAAGATAAAAGACCAAACAATTACATTCGAAACTTTATTCTTTATGTCCTAAAAAAAGTACTTTTATGATTCAAGCAAACTAAATACATATTAAGTAGCTTGAAGAAATGAAAAAAGAAATAGATTGTATATATATATAGTCCTTATTATTAAACTGAAAAAAATATTCATGTATATCTACAAATGCTCTGGATGGATAAAGAAAATGTGAATTAAGAGTTTTTTTTCTCCGAAGATTTTATGACCTAAGATCAACCAAATATCTGTTTATTGAGCCAATTTATGTTTTGCATTTGCATAAAATGGTCATGAAATGATATTAAAAAATTTAAAATGTTCTTTCTACTCCTTAAGGAAGAATTGTTAAAAAACATTATGATTTTAAAAATAAATATTGAAAACTAATTCACAGATATCCTGAACCGAATCCTACTTTTTATCCAGACATAAATATTGTTCTGAAGAAAGGGCAACATATGATAAATCTTTCGAATTTTATTCTTTCTTCCCCATTCAATTGCCTTTGTTTTCGGGATAAATACAAAATACAAATTAAGATATAAAGTTAATACAAATTAAGATATAAGGATAATACAAATTAAGATTAATGTTGGAAGCAATTTGAGGTGGGGGGGGGAACGAATTTTATTTGTTAGCTGATGTTTCTGTCTTTCTATACTAAAGGGAAATAGAGAATAGTATTATTTTACTTTTTAAACAACATTTCGACTGATAAGCAAAAAATTCTTTATAGCGCAAAATACAACTATTCAAAAATATTTTTATATGTTTTGCATTTTTAACAGATGTTTAATTTAGTTTCATGAATGAAACATGACTTCATTTATTTTCTTTTACCTTATTTAATTCACTATTGCTACCCTAATATATATAAAATTATGTAATTATAAGTACCGTTTAACTGTAATTTTTGATTAGGTATTTTATTATTTTGACTGCCTTATGCAAGCATCACTATTCTTTTTCTTATTTTTGTGTTTCTAAAGCAGATGTATCCTGGTTTTTTATTTATGGTGAACAAAATGGCGAGGTAAAATACCTTCTATCTCTTATATTCCATCTGTTTAATATCCATATACTATTAAAATGCCTTAAATTCAATAAGAAAGACCACTGAAAAATCGAGATTTGCCGTTTTCGTATATTTAAATAGTCACTGTGCAAAAGCCTTCAAGTTATTTTTTCAATCATTAGATGAAGTTTTTCTTTCTCGCTTATAATTTGTTTTGAAAAACTTCTTTTTGTTGTGACAAGCAGCTGTTCAAAACACAGCGATAAATAGCCGCTTCATTTTGTAATGTTCTGTGCAGGTGCTTTTTTTTTTCCCAAACGGGTACTCTTCAATCGCGTCATTATAGAAAAGCCTGCTTTGAAGGAAAACCAACATTACCTGTGCTACTTTTTTACCTTTCAACCAGTACATTCCATGCTAACACTTCCTTTCACGATTTCAACAAAAACTTCCTGCTTTCAAGTGATGAGGCTTCTGTTTGTATGCTTGCCTTAATCAGAGCTCTCAGATTCTACAATTTTGTCATAAATAAGTTGCGGAACGAGATTTATTGTTCAGCTTCATTTAGTTCAGTGGGTGTGTCTTTGTAACATTATACTTCACACTCACTTACTCTTACTTTCCTTAAGGTTTTCTCTGTTCGTTAAATTGTTGTAACATCACGAACTTTGAATTGCTCTTTGGCTTGTAAATTTAAAAGAAACAAAAAAACGGAAAGTTTTTTTTTTTAAATAGCGTATTGTTTACTTGGATATTTAATTTAATGTTAATGTTGCTTTTATTTGTGTATATTTTTTTCTATGCGTCTGTAAATGTTTTTAAATGTATATGTTTATTAAAAGTTTGTTATATGGAATAAATTATTCGTTTAATGCACCAAACAGGCTGATCTCTTCAATGTGATACATTTTTAATTGCTCAATTTCAGAAGATTAATTGATGTAATGATTTTTTACTTGATATGGATAAGAGGAATAAAAAATATCTATTCATTAAGAGATTGATTTTGGAAAAATGAGAATTTTAAAACAATGGGAAGAGGTTAAAAGAAAAAAGGAAAGCATTTCATTTAGTATTTTGAGCAAACTCATTGTTTAAATTATATTAAAGGTTTTTTTTGTTTGTTTTGCCGTAAGGCTTGTAAAATTTTAATCTGTATTCTGTTTGGATTCTGTTCTGGTTGGTAATCTGAAATAGGGCCTATTTCGAAATGACAAACTGATAGAATCATCTCTTCCGGCCTGTTAGTTTTTCTTGTGTACTTCTCGATTGTATGCCAGTTTACTTTGAAATCTTCTAGAAATAAGATTTATATTTTCCGAGAATTTGGTGTAATCCAGTTATCCAGACTGATTTGCTTAGACAATCTTATGGATACTTTCACGTGAATAGAATTTACTGATATCGGTATCCATATTTATTCCAGGATCTCTCTCTCTCTCTGTCTATATATATATATATATATATATATATATATATATATATATATATATATATATATATATATATATCTTTATTTTTCGTAATGATTAATTCTTAAAAATTAACACTTCATGATAGAATTCTTTGGTTCTCTCTATAATATGATATTAAAAATATTTAAATACGTAAATATAAATGCTTGACATTCCATACTTAAATAATAAAATACGACAAGTTTTGCAGATTATGAACATCATATTTTTAACAAAAGCTCTTTAGGGAAGACAAATGCAGGAGTGCAGTTATGTAAACGTCGTTGATGGAAACTGAAAAACAGCAATTGAATGAAAATTATTATTTCAATAAAATTTAATTAGCGATACCTAAATTATTATTTTCAAGAGAGGGAATCATTGCTTTATTTATATATTCTCTGTCGATATTTTTCATTCGTTAACTGTCATTTGAAAGTATTGCATATTTTCGACTGCATTTTCTTAATGGATTTATTTTTTATTCTTTGAAGATTCGAAGTCAAAAAGTTTATACTGCGCAAACATTTTATTCAATAAGTTTACATTGAACAAAGAAGAGGAAATAAATATTATTTTCACAGTGGACAAAACATATAATAACTATGTATTCAAATACAGGTAAATAAATCAGTATGAAAACATATTATTAATTTTTAAAATGTGTCAATGAAAAAAAATTAATAATTTAATTCGGGATTATTAAATACAGGTGAAAAAAAACATAGAAATGAAAGAAAAGACAAAATTCATTTGCGCAATTGAAAGGAGACGCAGAGTACTGTCGTTTTTAGATGGTTTTCCAGTTATAAGCGGTCGAAACAGGAGAAAAATTATTTTAGTTGCTAAGGTGTCTGCAGCTTTTATGTTGCGAAGGGTAATTCTCTTGATGGTTTGCGTGTTGCCAAAATAAAAATCATAATAATACCAATTTAAAGCGTGCAATATTGCATATAACATGTCCTGAAATGCCTTTTCTGTAGTTTCATTATTTGAACTGGACTAAATCGTTTAATTTAGTATATTAATAATGATAGTATCTGAAAGAGAAGCTTTTTTTACATTTTTTGAAAACAAAAGCTGTCAAAATTGTGATTTCTAGAAATATATATGATTTGATTCAATTTGAAAGTTTTGTAAAAAAATGGTTTACAATAAATGTACTAATGCAATTATATTATCAGAATTCAATTATCATTTTATGAATATCAGGTTCAATTTTTCAAAATATACCTTAAAATGTGTAATCAAAATTGAACCTACCTCCATATTTTACCCCAAAACTATTTAATATACAACAGTTAAAATTGGAGCAATGAAAAATCTATATTTTCTGTGATGCGATAGTATAACAACATTATCGGGTATTATGTAGTTTGGAGCTGGCTTCAATTTTCATTATTATATCTAAAATTTAAGGTTTTTTTCTTCTACTCAAATAAAGTTTGTTTGAGTAACTAATATATATGTGTATTTAAAAGGATTTTGATCGTAAACGTATGATAAGCTCGTACAATTTTGAAAAATTTATTAAAATTTAAAAAATATTTTTGAATGCATTTCATTGCATGAAATTAAATATATTATTCGAGTGTTGAGATTAAAAGACTGAAATGTGCAAACAGAGTCTATACACTTCCGTATTTCAAAAGTCAAATGTTTTTCAGCTGTTTGATTCTGCAAGAAAGGAAATGATTTTAAGACTACTTAAAATAAGTCATTTATATAATATTCGTTTCATGCATTTTAAAAAGGACAATTTCGTCAAATAAGCTTTGGATAGTGAAATAATTTTTTTCTAATGCTGCTACGGACATGGTAGGTATTGTTTAATTGAGAAGAGAAAATGCATTTTTCTTATGTTAGAAAAGAATGTCTTTTTTTTCCAAAATATGTAAACATCAGGATAAACCAGATAGGCAACAGAAATAACTATCCTTGCTTTCAGCAATTTTTTGCTTTAAATGAAATATTTTACTGTAAATGCTCTGCTATGAAAATTTCAAATTCTATTTAAATACTTTTTTAATAAGTTTTAAATAATTTTTTAAAAAGATTACGCAAAAAGTTGAATTTTGTGAGTAGTTGAATTTTTGTTTAAAAAAAGATTGGAAAAAAAACATATTAAACCAAAATATACCAAATAAGTGACAAATTTTTGAAAAAAAATTGCAAAAAGAGCTTTTTTTCACATGGCTAAAAAGAAGTATAAAGCAAAAATATTGTATTTTAGAGGTTTCTCAAATGATTAGCTTAAAATTTTGCATATAGCTTAAGAAATATATAATCTAGTTCCTGAATTGAAAAATATATATCTATTTCTACTATTCTTTAAGTATTGGAATTCGAGTAATAAATAACATGAAATTTTGAATTTTTTCCCACATTGTGAAGTATTAAAACAGCTACAAAATAATTCTAAATCAATAGATTGTTTATTCTATAGTTCAGGAACGGCAGTATAATATTGAGATATTATTAAACGAAGTCTTAATAAAAAACAAGCATTAGATTTTAATTTTGAGTTTTTTCGTAAGAAACTTCTTCCAAAGAGTAGAATTAATAAAAATGGCATCTAAAGAGAAAAGGCAAGTATAAAAATCATTGCAACTTCCCCAAAAATAGACTTAAAAGCAAAATTCAAACGGTTTTATAAAGAAGTTCAAACGTTAAGAATATTAAATTAAAAAAAATATATTTCAAACACACACACAAAAAAATACCCGATATTTTAACATAGTCACTTATCTTTGAAGTTGAATACTTTCATTTTATGATTTATTACAATGCTTTAAAATAGCTAAAATGTTTGAATCCAAACATCATTCTCCAATAGAAATTTAGAAAACTTTTCTTGCAGTTTTTCTAAATTATTTCTTTGCTTGATTTAAAAACTCATTTAAAAATAACTGAGTTAAAACTATCCGGTGCTCTTAAACCACTATCCAATGCTCCTCTTAACTGTTCAAATCCAGTCATAAATAAACATGCTTGGCAGAAATACAAATTATACATAACATACATAAAATTAGACTGATTTTTTTTTATAAATGAAGACTAATTCATGACAACAAAATCTTAAAAAAAAAAAAAAAAAAAAAAAAGACCTTCATAAATTTGAATAAGGAAAAATTTTGCTTAAAAATAAGTACAGTAAGAAAGATAATTAATTTTTAAACTTAATCTGTTTTAAACATTTAGCCATTTTTATAAGAAGTAAATAAATAATAAATAGTAAGTTTAGTTCATAAATTAAAAAAATAATCATTTCAATTAATTTTTTTATGATCTGTAACTAATAATTTTTGTAAATAAGTGAATGACATCTATAAACGAACAGTACAGAGCCTTAAATAGAACTTGAAATTAAATAATTCAATTCACACCTAGTTTGTTTTTGAAAAATTGAGAATTCTTATTGCTTGAAAGATGGAAAGTAAACAGAGAACAAATTCGATAATGATAATTGATAATGAATGAATATATTTCGCTATTTTTTGTAAGAAATATGTAAATAATAAATAAACTGTAAGTTATGTTTATAAATAAAAGGCTGATAGTTTCAATTCAGTTTTTAAGATCTGAAAGCTTGAAATAGAACAATTATGCAATAGATCTTCAAAATAAATAATTGAATTCGCCCCTAGTTTGCTTTTAAGGAACTGAGAATTTTTATTGCTTGTGCGATCATAAAGAATCAGAGGGGGAAAAAATCGAGTTTCTCTGAATTCTTCGATGAATCAAATATCTTAAAAAAGATCCACTTACAATAACCAAGGGTCCAAAACAATTAAAAAAACGTTGTAATTCATAAAATTAATTTAGATTTCTTTTACATGGTATAAATTATAGATGAAATTTTAACATTACGTTGATAGGAAATTGGAAAAAGAAATTTCCTATTACTGGTTGAGTAAAAATATTCAAATAAGTCAAATTCCATTATAATTACAACGCCTATTTTCTTAATTTTATTTCTAATTTATTTTTTATCCAAACTTTTAACCATGCAGTGTTAAATAGTGTAGTATTATATCGGCATCTATTTTTAATAACTATTTACGATTCGAAACTAACGCTCTGCTCTGACGTCATCTCAGTACCTCGATAGCATTTCTTGATTGGATATTACATTCCATAAGTAATTTTTTCCGAATGAAACAGTAAAAGGGAGAATGATTTAATAATCCCAATTAATATCTTTATGCCCTATCGCCAAAATTGAATCAAAATTTAGTTTTAGACGCCTTGTGAATGAAATCTTTAGCATTCATTGATACCATTCAGCCAAATTTTCTAATTTGGCATTCAGTCATCGCAAAGCTCTTTAAAGTGTGATTCGAAAAAGATCGTTGTAAGTTAAAAGAATTTTTTTTTCTTTCTTTTTCGTAACTTGCACTGAAGTAAAGTCTACGAACAAATCACATGCAAATTGAAAGGAAATGGCGAAAAAGACAGCAGCAGAATGGTTTCTTCGTCCCTGAAATTCGCTCCCTCAAATTTCACTGGTGCGCACTCTATGTTGGGGGGTGGGGGTCTCTCCTTGAAAAGTCCCTTACTCGCAGGAATTTTCAAAGGGCGATCTTTCTTGACCGAGTTTTTGAGGGCAGCGGTCACTTGCAGTTCGAGGTGAGCGTGGTTACAATCCACTTCTGAAGCTTTAATTATTGCTTATCTTGAGAGTAAAAACACCTCTCTTCCGTTTAATAAAACCGAACTTCATATTATCTCGCAGCTTTTTCTACCGACACAAGTAAGGTAAGTAATTTTTTTTATTTTTAAATTTTGAATCACGTGAGCATGTTTGGTAAATGAAACCACGTGTTCTTAAGCCTCCTTTCTTGCTCTTTCTAGACCACAGGTAGAATCAAATATCTTTGAAAATGTGAAGTTGAAATGTGGTACGATTACTAAGTTTATTCAACAGAATAAATTTATTTTTATTCTTTTTTTTTAAATCCAATTTCTTTATCCTTAATGGAAAAAGAAAACTTTCAATCTCATTAATGCTTTTGCATAGGTAACTGGGCAGCATCTTTTTTAATCTTTGCATTATGCCGAAAAAACTTAACATTTCCATATTATAAAACCAGATTTTCAAATTTAGCTAAAATATTTTCGATTATTTTTGAAGAATTAACCCTTTTAGAGGATTTTTAGGCGTGTTCTTCGCTTTCCCCGAAATTATATTGTGTAATATGAATGAATATAATATATTTCTTAACATTTTTTTATTTAATAAAAAGAATGAATAATCTTTTTATATGTTAAAAAAATTGTATGATAAATAAAATTTAAAAAAAAATGAAAAACTCATTGGAATTTTTTTTTAAAGTAAGATATTCTATTTGTTAACTAAAATCATTATTATAAATATTTTTATTAGGTCTCCAAATCCTCTTTTAATATGCGAATGAATTGATTTATTATTAAAATATTTTCCGTTATAATTTTTCAAATCTGCATTATATACTCATATTATTCTGAAATGATATTTGTAAAACTGACGTTAGAAAAAGCTTTATTTCATAAGGATAAAATGAAGGAAATGAATAGATAATGACGGTCTGAGATATATCATTACGTGCATAAAAAATATTTTTAAAGAAGAAAACGTCTTATTGCTGTTTCGGTTCAGAACTCTAAAAATTAATTCTCCGCAAAAAAAAAAAAAAAAAAAAAAAAAACATTTAAATGAAAATATAATGTCAAATGTAATATAAAATTTTCTGCAATATGTTTTAGAATAGATTTGATGAATAAAATCGGTTTTATGAAATTATTATTAATTATTTATGAAATGATTGAATTCCTTATTCAAATGCTCTTCTTTGAGTCAATACAGCAGTACAATATTTTGTGTGTACATAATTCGCATAACATTTTTTGTTATGCTTCTTTTATGTATTCTTTACATAAAATACCATAGTTTCTGAATATGGATCAATCATTCAATCAAATGAATTTTGTTAAAATTGATGAGAATTTCGATGTTGTATATTTCACAATTGTTAAAACTTCAAACTACGAATTATTTTTGATTTAAATTCATTCAATATGTTAGCCATGTTCATTGCCAATTAATATTATCGATATCAGTACTTAATTTTGAATGTTAAAAAATACCAACATTAAATTGTAATTTTTTTGTTATATGATTCGGGTTATTTTAACATTAGCTGTTGAGTCATTATTTAAAACTAAGCCCAAATTCGTTATAAAAATCAATCACTATGCATGTTAGTTAGAGTATAACTTTGTTAAATGACCAGTAGTTTCGTGGCAAATACTTTTTAACACTAAGTGACTTGCCAATTACGAATTCTTTCTCGGCATTTTCATAAATGAAAGTTAACGAGCGTTCCGAAAATATTGAAATATTATTTAGTAATTAAAATCTGCTCAATCCATAAGTATGTGAGCAACAATAAGGATTTAGAGAGTTAAATAGAATTCATGGATTCTAAATCTTTATGGCAACTAATAATATATGTTTAAAAAAATCACAATCCCAATTTTCACACTTTCGTGTAGTATTTTTCATGATGCACGAATTGATGCATAAAAATAAAGAAATTATAATGAATTTATTGATAAAAAAATTTACAATTAGATAATTTAATTTTTTAATTTCTTGAGAGTTGCTGTTAATTACCATCAGAAATATATTTCCATTTTTAGAAATGTATTTGTCAGAATGGCCTTCAAAAATTTGGTAAGTATCATACATCCGATTGTAAACGCTGTCATTAACTTTAGTTTGTAGCTCTACAAAACATTCGTTCCTCCCCACCCTTCATCTAATACTGTACGCTGAACTGCTATTCTTTCTTAAATGTGTAGTAGTAAAATAGGCTTACCTTGTCAGGTGTTTCAACATAAAAATTTCTGTTTGCTATGAGCAATGATGTTTGATTACTTTGACGTCATCAAATGAAAGAAGTTCCGGCAAGTTGCATCAAAACATTCGTATCTATTCATACCATTAGAGGGCAAATATTTCAAAATATCCAAACAGAAGTAATAACAAATGTTGAGTGATGTGGAGATGAAACAAAGGTTAAAGCAAATTCGTCATCTCTCACATTACTAAATTCTTTTTTAGCAATTTTTATGTTAAAATATGTTGAAATAAGGAAACTATACAAATGTTATGTGATGTGGAAACGAAGCAGAAGTTGGAAGTAAGTTCGTCCGTCATCTCTCACATTAGTGAATTCCTTTGATTGTTTGAAAAAATGGATTCGATTGTTTAAATAAATGGACCTATACAAATGCTGTGTGATTTGGAAATAAAGCAAAAGTTAGCTTAAGTTCGCCTTTGCTCACATTAGTGAATTCTTTTTTTAGATTTTTATGTTAAAATATGTTGGTAGTGAATCCAATATGAAATTTACCTACAGAAAATTACTGAATCTTTATAATAAAATATGCATTGTATTTAGAGAACGCTAATGCTGCAACAACTCAAACACAAATGAACTGAACAAAATTAGAATGAATATTAGCAATAAATATTACATTTAAATACAAAAAACCAAAAAGAAAGATGTAATGAATTTGGCATGAGGACTTTCGCAAGGGTCACCTTAAGGCAGGGATTCAAGCTTTGCGCTTACAGGGTATTTTTTTTTTCTTTTTTGCTTCATTTTGTTTTTTAGAGATGCTTTTTCAATTTGGTAAGGGTTCTTCCTTCCTATTTTGATTAATTTGGTTTTATCTTCTTGTGTTTTCTGGTTTACTGTGATTTATTTTGGATTGAAAATGATTTGACCTACTATTGTATAATTTGTGTATATTTCAATTTTGTAAAGCTAATTTTATCTCTAAAACCGCAATTTCCTGAGATTTTTGGGAAAAAATCCCTGGTTTCAATCCCTGCCTGAGGGTGACCCTTGAGAAAGTCCACAAGCCAGATTCATTATATCTTTCTTTTTGGTTCTTTGGCGTTAAATGTAATATTTATTACTAATATTATTCTAATTTTGAAATAATGAAGCTATACAAATGCTGGGCGATGTGGGAAAAAACAAAAGTTGGAAGTAAGTACGTCATCTCTCACATTAGTGAAATTTTGTTAAGCCATTTTTATGTTAAAATCTGTTGCAGCGGTCTGAACATTAGTAATAATTTCTTCATTAAATTTCAACAGAAATGGAAAGCATGTCATAAAATTTTTTTTTATAATTTGAAAAGGGCAGAATCTATAATCCGGTATTGAACAGCAGTTAAAAAGTAATTTATTAAGATGTATTTTTATTCAAATGAAGAATTCAGATCATTCTTCATTAAAGGATGAAGAATTTCGATAATTCTTCATTAAATAATGAAGAATTCAGATCATTTCAGTATTGCAGATTAAATGAAAAAGCATTTAGCTGCAATCATTAACCGCATTAATAAGCGTAGTGCCTCATCAAGATTCGTTAAATATTTATTAGATTGCCAGGGTTCATTTATTTTATGCCAAAAGTGTTCATTTTGCACGATAGAAACCAAAGGAAAGGCATCTCCGAAAAGATAAAACGAAAGTAACAGGGGAAAAACCGAATATTTTTCACCGATTTTGCTTTCTTAAGCACTTATGGTGAGTCAATAGATAGATATTGATAGAGAAAAAACTATTGAGACTACTTATCCGAATATAAATGAATTTAACTTTCTTTGAAATATAATTTTTTTGAAATGATTATTTCGAGTATGTTTCTAATTCGAATAAGAAACATAGAATTGTGATAATTTCTGTAAGAAAATTACCGAAAAACATGTTAGATATGAATGAAAATAGATATTAATCATGCAGTTTTATACAAAAAAAAAGAGTGAACTGGATAAAAATGGCTTTTGCCGGAAATAGGTAAAAAAGTAATTGTTCCGTATACATCTTGATTGCTAAGTAAAATTAAAAAAAAACACCTTTAATAATTTATTTAATTAATTAATGTTTCGAGCAATTAAATATTGAATGCATAACGAGAAAAAAATTAAAAATCGATAAGTTGTAAAAATAGATTAGGATACATTAGGAATTATTCGCTGAAAAGTTCTGAAAAAAACAAACAAACAAAAAAAAACAGCTGATACGGATAATTTGAAACAGAAAACGGAAGCATTGCCATTTAATTAAAATAAATTAAATATAAAAATAGAAGTTTGTTGCAAAAATATTTAAACTTTATAAATAAAATAAGCTATTAGCGTCACAAATAAATAAGAAAACTTATTTAATAAAATTACATAAAAATTTATTTATAAGCTACAGTTTATGTTTCTAGCTTGTGATTGTAAGTACTGAACATAATTTGTTTACAAAAACAATCCTTTAACAACCATAAGAAGGCAATTTAAGCTAACGGGAGAGTGTCTTTTTTGAAGTAAATATATATTTTAAACAAGAAGTTCAACTTCTTAAAATGCGCCGTTATATTTTTTAAAAAATATATAAACTAAGCCAATTTTTAAACTTGTTTGAACGAACAGTAAATAACTGGGTTGAAACTGTAAACACAAATTTGAAATGAAAACGTTGTAAACTCCGATATAATTAACTACTTTTTTCAATACAAAAAGCCCTAAATAAACCTTGTTTGTGCAGGCAGTTATTAGCAAGCGGATATCGCAGTGGATTCTAAACATTCCCATTCTTGTATTTATTTATTTATTTGTTGTCGATAAAATCTCTATAAATCTTTCCCGTTATCGCAGCTAAGCTCTATTTCGATAGGGAAAGAAGCAGGTTTTTCTGTGCAGTCAGGTATGAACAGGGTGGAGGAGGGGAGGGGATGTTTGTGTATGTGTGTGGCTGCATTTAATAAACGAAATTTTCGCGGGTTTATTTAGTTTCACATCAGAGCCTGCGAAAAGAATAAAACGTGATTAGAAAAAGAAAGAATCAACGAAAAAAACCAACATAAAAAAATTTATTATGCGTTTGTGATAAAATATTGTTTTGGAAGGATCGACTGAAATTTTTATAAGCAAATTGTTAAAATATACTGTAAAACTTGGCTAATTCAAAACTGATGAGACCATAGTTAAAATTTGATTAATTGAAAGATTCTAATGAAGAAAAAAATCAATTGATCCAAAAATTCGAATTTAAAAAATAATTTATCTAAAAATTGGAATTTTTAAAAATTCGATTTATCCAAAGATACGAATTAAAGAAAAATGATTGATCCAAATATTTGAATTAAGGGAAAAATGATTATTCAAAGTTTGTAACTAAGAGAAAAAATTGATTTATCCGAAGATTTGAATTAAGAAAAAGAAATGATTTATCCAGGTATTCAAATTTGAAAGAAATGATTGATCCAAAGATTTGAGTTCAGACAGCTTTCTAAAAAATGCATTCTTTAAGATAGGACTACAATTGTTTAAATAAACATGACAAAAATTTAAAATGGGGAATAGTTTTAATAAACAAAATAGTAATTATTATTAAACATTCTGTTAGTTTTTCAAACTATAATTTTCAGAAATAGGGATATTAAGTTGCAAACAGTATATATGGCTTCGATTACAACAATTATATAATAAAACTTTAAAACAAGTTGTACTATTGAAAACTAAAATGCTCAAAATTAATTAGAAAGGTGAGATACTTTCTTAACTTTCTTAACTTTTTAAATTTAATTGTTTTTTCTATAGCAATGAATTATGGCTGTTTAAAACCATTGATTTAAGACCAATAAGGATACAATTAGTAGGCACATAAGCTAACAGAAGGAATTTTCACAATTTCTAGTTTTGATTTCAGATTAATTAAAATAAATTAACACTATGCACAATATTTCAACCTTATGCTAATAATAATAATTATAAAAGAGGACCGTTGGAATAAAATTCGAATTAAACAAATTACACTGCAGCCAGTATGCTTTTCTTTTCAAATTATGATAACCCATAAGGGCCGGTATTGTATATTTATGTGGTTTATTTAAGATTAAAAAATAGATTTTATTAACTTTTTAATACCTTTTTTTCCTGAATAAGGCATCTCTTTCCATGTTCAATTCGATTTTCATAAATTTTTTTAATAAATACTATATTTGAGGAGTAGGAGCGTCATTGATTCCCAATCCAAGCTTAAATAAGTCTTTAAAAAATGTCAAAAAGCTGCTTTTGTTTGAATGAAAATGATAAAAAAAAATGTAGGAATCAAGCATTAAAGAGAAAAAATTTCTCAGGAGAATTTATTTATAAGTTTTGATGGTCTTGAGTTGGAAGAATTGTTTTTTTTAAATGTGGGATAAAAGGCGAAGCAATCAAAGATTCCTTTTAGAATAAGTTTAGTAAATAATAAATAAATCTAGAACCGAAAAAAATCCTTGAATCTTAATCAAATGGAACAGTTGAATTTGGATGAAAAGAATTCTAGTTCTTTATAAAAGCTAATTCTGAAAGGACTGACATAAAAACAATTTTTTATTCCCCTTATGGGAATTTTTTAAACAAATGCCATCAATGGGAACATGTATTTTTGTTGTTGTGCAGTTTTCTGGAAACCTTTAAATTTTCGGTTCCTTAATTTACATAAAGTCATTTACATTTTGAATCAGTTTCAAACTATTTAAATAACAATAATTTTTATTTATATTTTATGCAGTTGAACTATTTTGAATTAATTAATTACTAGTGATTTATACTTTTTGCAAGAATTGATTTATTTAAAAAACATTTCAAGCGTGTTATAATATTTAAAATTCATTTATTTTGCCATTTCTTTTCTGTAACACTTTAAAAAAATCAATATTTCCCATTTAATTCCTTTCATGCTTACGATAAAATTAAAAGACAATGCCCCGTCATTAAATAGGGAAATACTTGGAATTCAAGTGTTGGAGACATTCAATGAACGATTATTGTTATTTATTTATTCATTTTATTTATTTTTATTTTTCTGAATAATTTCCCTAATTGGTTAAAAACGAAAACATATTTAAGAAATTTTTCTTGTATATTTAATTTTCATCAGGAATGTTTTCTGTTCGAAAAATAATCCGGAGTGAGAGAATCTACATTTTTAGGTTTTAAGTTGAATATATTAATGCATGTAATGTGATTTTTAAGAATGACATATTTTTAACTTTCCATTTATCTTCTGTTTGCGTTAACTGTGTATGTTGGCATTGTCACATAGCTATTATTCTGTGACCCTAACTTCAATTTTTGAAAGCAAATTATTTAAATGTTTTCAAAAATTCTGTTCGAATCTATTTATTTCATCGAAACTTTGTCTCCGCAATCTAGTCTAATCTTCCAGGAGATTTCAAGGCTAATTATTAGAGTTTTTGGCCTTGACTCGATGTCATTTGATGTCGGAACTCTTATTTTTAAATCAGCCTTGAACCCTAAAAGAGAAACCTTCAAAGGTCACCGCAGTTTTTGTGTGCTGCTGATTTCTTTTATTTTTGCGAAGTTTTAATCTTTTATTCTAACATTGCTTTTATAAAACGCCATATTGTTTATTATGCGATTGCGTAAGTTTCAATAAATATATATATTTCTTATTCAAAGAACCACTTATTCCTGATTTCTTGTGCCCAACACTTTCGAACAAAATCGCCAAAGCTTAATATTAACCAGTTAATTGTTTTGATCTCTTCGAAAAAAGAGTATCTAAATTGTCATAAACATGTATATATTGTATAAATATAAGAAATAATCAAAAATACAAATATTATGAAATTTCAATTAAAAAAATTATTTCTGAATCAAACTAAAAAATATATAATTGTATTTAGAGAGCGCTAATGTCGATACAACTAAAACACAAACGAATTTAACCAAATTAGTAAAAATATTAAGTTAATATAAGCAAATAAAATAAATATAATAAATATAATAAATAATTAATTATAAATATTATAATTAAACAATTATTACATAAATATAATAATTGTCATTGAATAAACTCGTCATAGCACAATATGTTGTGATTTCTTCATGACGAATATAATTACCAAAAGCAGTTAACTTGTTAAAAAATAGCAAAAAATCTTGTCTGAGATAGAAATACAAAGAATGAAAATGTGAAGGAAATCATTAAAAAAAGTGAGAGAATATGGAACGTATGGGGGGAAAAATTCATGTTTAAAAACACCCGTTACTTTCAGTACCCTCAATTGTTGTTGGTTTTGTTAAAAAAAACATTTCATGTAATGACCCTTTTCCGTTATTTAGATGCTATCCACTAAACCAACTTGTATCGTTTTTTTTCTTTCTTCTTTTGAGCTAGTTTATAATAATTGCGACTACTTTAAAACGTCAATCACGTAATTATTAGCTAGCCAGCCGCAAACAACAGGAAGCAACTCTTTCCCCCCTCCCCCATTTCATGTAGAATAATTTCTATGGCAACAAAAAAATATGGCTAGTGAAATTTCGGGAGTAAGAGATAAAGTAATAATCTCACATGGTGACCATATGTCAAGTGTTGAAAGTTGCCACAACACATCATTGTTTTCGCATCAGTGCAGTCACATTTTCCAAACAAGAATGTGTTTTTTTATTGTAGCTTTCGAATATCTTTTCCTTGTTATTATTTTTTTTTGTAGCTCCAAGAGCTCAAGAGTTTCTTGGGTGTAAATAACTGCATTCGGTTAATCTTATTTCAGAGTGACACTAAAATTTTTTATTTCATATGTTTCAGTGTTATTTTAAAGCAGCGACAAAATGTAGAACATTTTAATGCTTAAATACATATCATTACCAACTGTCTACATTCAATTGCGCTTAATTTTATTCGAAAACCTAAGTATGTCCGTTTCCGAACCCAAGTTGATAACTATAGACAATAAATCCTGAGTGAAAAAAAAAACTAATTACATTTTTGGCGGGCAAGTTATATCGTTTATTATTATTTCCTGTATTTGAATGTGGTGGGTGATGAAGTTTAGTTTGTTACCTGAAGAGATAACTTCCATAGTCGAATTCCCTATAAAGGAGTGATTTATCTAAATGTTGAAAAATTACTTCTTATCTATTGTTAGATAAATTATCAATGTTTGACGTGGTATTTAAAAATTATATTAGATATTAGCTAGATTTTTAGGAAATACTGTATGTTGCCAAAAGCCTACTTACACCTTTTTTCCAAAATAAACATAACATATTATTATCTGGATTTTATTTATTTTTTATGTAATGTATGACTTTTCCTGTACTAAACGATATTTTTTTAAAATTCAAAACAAACCATCTTGCATTTAAGGGTTAAGAAGCTGTTTCGTTTATCATGCAAAAGTTGTGTAAAATTCAAAATCTGAAATTATTTATGGAATATCTGATTTGCTCTGTGATTGGGTGGGTAAAATCACTATTTTTGCCTCTGATACTTTTATTTATCAATATTTTGAGGTTGCATAATTTAGTGTCGAAGAGATCTATTAAGTTAAGAAAATATTAGCGTTTTATTATAAATAGTGATTAATTAATTTTTTTACACCTATTCTCTACAAAATAGGCTTAGTAAACTGCTGGTAACGGATATTTTTTTCCTAGACTAAGACGCCCATTATTTAAGATCATTAGCAATACGGACCGACTTCATATCTAAATGACATAAAAAAAAGTTTTAAAAATGTCTTGATGCTCCAACTGATGGCTCTGGCAGATAATAACAAAAATTTATTATCCCAAATATAAAGCGAACATCTGCCTATCTCTCCAAAAGCAGATGCTTTGATGCACAAAACTAAATAATTCTTTTAGTCTGAAAAAACAGCAAATAAAGTAAGGGTGAAAGAATTGTAAATAAATAAATAAATATTTCCATTCGCAGTCTTTTTTTTATTATTATTTTCTTGCTTGTTTTTAACTGAGCAACAAACAAGAAAGTGGAGTCGTTCTCCCCCCTTCCCCCCAGTCAATTAGCCTAGATAAATGCTGACATAAATCGCTTTCAGAAAGAATTCTTGTCTAGCGATTGGATGTTTGCTGCCTGCCTTTAGATATCTACTACTGTCGTAACCGACAGTTATCTAACTAGAGTTAATAACAGAAGATAATATCGTTGAAATTCTTTAATGATTCGGTTAATGTTGCAAAACAAAGACGAGGATGACTTTCAAAAGATTTATTCTGTATACAGACGCTAAATTATAAATTATTGTTTTGATCATGTATCTATAATTTAAATAAATTATAGATAATAAAATCGTGTCCGATTAGAGTCCTTTACATTCTAAGAAATTTTCTATTGAATTTGAAAAAATAATCACTGTAGTGTAGCTTTGTTAGTATTTAATTGTATGTAATCGCATTTCAGTAGACTTGCAATTACGTGATTTTGAAGGCCGTTTTGTTCTACCTTTTCTATTTTTTAAACAAATATTGAAAGCATTTTATATTGAACCAATTTTTGCATTTTTAATTGTACTATTGCAAAATAAATGAAGTAAAAGATATGTGCGTAAAGATGAAATCATTTGTTATATTCTTTTCTTTTTGATACGCGTTCGTTCGTTTCTTTTTTTGGTCAAAAATCATATTTCATTTAAAATTAACGCAAAAAAAAAAAAAAAAATTGAAATTAACTTTTACCTTGTATGACTTTTGTTAGCTTTTTGAAAATATCGTCATTTTATACCCATGCAAATTATGTTCAAATCTATTCTACATAAATGGATATATTGTGAAGCCAAAAATGTTTTCGTGAGTTTACATACTTTGTAAATTTACTTACAGTTCTATAAAGAGATTTAGATATATATTAATCGAGGCAGATCATTTAACATCTGAGATACTCTAAAAGAATTGCTCCTTAGTGAGATTAAAAATTTAACTATGCACTTGAAATGTTTTCAGTAAAATTGTGCGCATATAAATAAAGCTTTATGTAATTTATAAAATATTCATATCATTGGAGCCTTTTTTGATCAATTATATATTTTATTCAATTCATACCATTAGTTCAAACTCCTCCTATATATTTATTTTTTAATATACCTCGTTCAAATTTTCAATCGTTAATAAAATACTTTATATTCATCCATTCAAGTTCAAATACATTTTTTAAAACTTGTAGTGGATGATACTTGATGTTAATTTAGTTTTTCCAAATGTTAATTAATTTAATTTAATTTAATACTTTAAATAGAGTTTTAGCAGTTTCTAATGATAATTGAAATCAACAAGCAGTAACTCAATCGGTAAAATGCAAGGATTTCCGTATTTTTCTCTTGAAGGTGAAGAATGCGAGTTCAATTCTTGCGAAAATCAATAATTTGTTATACTTAATAATTTTTTGATAGTTGTTTAATAAAAAGTAACTAAAATTAAAGTTTTCTTTGTTGACCTAAGTAGGAATTGAATTAATTTTTTTGATAATACTTGTTCTTATTCTTTTTATTAATTGTTGCTTTAATATAACGAAATCAAAGTAATCCACGAACTATTTGTTGATTCTTTTTATTGAGTAAAAGTCCATTTTGAGCCTGACCGAAACACTGTAAAGATTTCGAAACAGGACCACATGACAAGTACCACACCTGAACTGGCAATGAACTTTCAAGCTTCCACGTGCGGACAATTAACCGATTCGACTTCTTTGCGCCATCACTTGGAAGGCGGATCTTCACAGAAATCGTGACTGAAGCCCGTTACTTACTGACTGAGATGTATATTTATTTATATGTTCTTTTGATTCCACAATATCACCAATTTAAAAAAGTTATAATTAAATCACTTTCGTTAGAAACCCATTTATAATGTGGTCCATAGTGGAATTTATTACGATTTAAATAGAAAAGAAACATTATCTAAGAAATACAAATTTTTCATCCTTTATAATGGATTTTATGAAGCTCCATAATTTTTTTCCTTTCTTATTTACATTTAGATCCCAAGATTATTTTTACCATGCTTCATTGAGTTGTAATCTTAAGAATATGTTTTGTGGTAATCGCATGATCGGCAAACTCTTTTCACAATTGCAAGTAACGGTACAGTGTTACGCATGACATATTTTATAACTTGGTCTCCAACTTTGGACTTTATCTGAAACATGATTTGTTATGTCTTTTCAGCAATAAAGGGTTTTTTTTTTCTTTTCCTTTGTTACTTTCATGACTTTTGAGAGATTACGTTATGATGCAACATTTTGATTGTTCCAATCAGTATTGCTTATAAATTTTGCTTCTAAGATTAAAGTATAAGTAATCGGTATTCTTCACATATTTTCTGTCATCAACTTTAATTTTTTTCCTCGTATTATTATACTACTTCTTCTAATCTACGATATATGGTTGATAGTGACATATAATTGCGAATTTTCGAATACTTGTGTTGTGGATATTACTGAAATGCAAAATTACCAATTCTCTGTTCCTCTATTCAAAAATTTTGTAGGCTGCAGAAGAAAACTAATATTTAAACATTACCTCATTTCAAAAATGCATTTTTAAACTAATGACCCAAGATCTGAAACAATTGTAGAAGTTGAAGGAAAATATGTAATGTACTGAAGGTGAATTATAATTTAAAATTGTGGGGTAAAATTTTCATGGATAAAGTGTTCATGGAATGCCACTGCTTCCTGTATTCCATTCAACAGACAGCTACAAACAAAACTATTAATTTTTAATTTTACTATCCTCATTCTAAATGGTATAAATGCAGATTAGAATCACAGAACTAGCCTGGTGATATTTTATACAACTCATCGAAATGTGTCAAAAAGACATTGGTTTTTTTCTTAGAATTCATTTCAATAAGAAAATTCTCTATTCTTTGTCGATATATCACCATTTTTTGGACATAAGTCATCTTTTTAAATCCTTTGACATGGTAATCATCCTACTACCCAAATTTTCTTCTTTATGGTCAGACACACATATATTAAACTTTAAAAACAAAGAAAAGAGTTTTCAAAATCATAACAAAACCCGATGAAATACTTACTTTTCATGCAATTTCGAAGCCTAGTTTGAAGACGAATACAGCCCTTTCCTACTAGCCATCAGGAGCAGTAAAAATAAAAACGAAGTCCTTTTGAGTACTGTAGGGTCTCAATGAAACATCTTACTAATTCTTGACACGTATTTGCGAATATATCACCGTCTTTAGTACACAAGTCATCTTGTTAAATCCTCTGACATGGTAATCATCCTACTACCCAAATTTTATTCTTTATGGTCAGACACACATATATTAAACTCTAAAAACAGTTTTCAAAATCATAACAAAAAGCGACGAAATACTTCCTTTTCATGCAATTTTGATGCCTAGTTTGGAGGCGAATACAGCCCTTTCCTACTAGCCATCAGGAGCAGTAACAATAAAAATGAACTCATTTTGAGTACTGTAGGGTCTCAATGAACTTCTTACTAATTCTTGACACGTATTTGCCAATATATCACCGTCTTTAGTACACAAGTCATCTTGTTAAATCCTTTGACACAGTAATCATCCTACTACCGAAATTTTATTCTTTATAGTCAGACACACATATATTAAACTTTAAAAAACAAAGAAAAGGATTTTCAAAATCATAACACAACGCGATGAAATACTTACTTTTTATGCAATTTTGAAGCTTAGTTTGGAGGCAAATACAGCCCTTTCCTACTAGCCATCAGGAGCAGTAACAATAAAAGCAAAGTCCTTTCGAGTACCGTGGGGTCTCAACAAAACATCTTCTTACTAATTCTTGACACGTATTTGCAGACCTTGAAAATGTGGAATTTCTACAGAGCGTCTCAGCACTTAGAGATCAACGTGTCTTGAATAAAAACTCGTGTTTTCGAGCTCTTCTAGAGATAGCTCTAGAGACTCTGTCATTAATTATATCAAACCTGAAGACTAAGCAGCAGTCGTGAGAACTTCTAAATCAATGCTAGAAAAACGTTTTCCCTTACACTTTATTATTTGTAAGTTTTTAGAAGTACTTCTGAGGGTAAAACATACAGTTTACCATCCGATTCTGTTAGAGTTTTTTTTATTCTTTTCTTTTGTTCAACACTTATCCCATCCATTTGTTGAGTCGATCAATATAAAGTTTTCTTATCTTTCAACATATCGGGTTTGACCCCTGATTAATGTCAACCTATTGAATATTTTAGCTTTATTGCTTCCAAATATTGTTTTTCATCGGTATCTTAATGCTTTCAGTGTATCCTGACTTTTAAGACAGGCGATATCTTGGAGTCTTTATGGTTTTATCTTTTGAAGGAAGTACAGTGATTCGACCTTCTTCAGAAGCAATGCCCTTTTTGGAAAGTGCGCTGTTGTAAATTTAGTAGGGCCTCCCTCCCTCTCTAGTTTGGGCGTTTATCGAAGAAGAAAAAAATTAAATACTTGCTTTGTTTTTCTGGAGTGAATTTTTTGTTTCGTTTCGTATTGATGCATGCCAAGTTGTACTCAAATATAGTCATTATTTGTTAGATAAATTCATCAAAAATTAATTTTAATATTAAATGTGTAATTACTCATAATCATTATAATTGAAAAATTTAAATATAAAGATTCTATCTGTACATTCTAATATTTTAATTATGTTGATACCATAATAAGTATTCAGATCAGTTATAAAAAGTTTTAATTTGATGATAACCACATGGCTAGGAACGATTAAGAATAATCTGTGATCACATAGTTTCATTGAATTTGTAAATTTAATTGTAAACATTGCTTTTCCATGGGAAAACTTTTAACATTTTAATTTTTATTATTCTTGACAAAAGTCTGAAAATTTAGAAGAATCTGATATTTTTGCGAAGATTTAAGATGCTTCGCCAGTTATCTTTATAATATTAAATGCAATGTCTATTTGAGTGTTAAAAACTCTTATTTTAGAATTCTTAGCCGCAACACTCAAAATGACTCTATATGTATTTCATTTGGCTAAGGCATTTATCCAGGGATTGTTTTATATGAGGCGTGCTTTTAAAAGCTAATCGGCTGAAAAAAAAAGACATGTGTTCTAGATAATTATTGCAGACATATTGAAATGATTATTGTGTTCTGGATAATAATTATTGCAAACATATTGAAATGATTATTGTATTCTGGATAATTATTGTAGACATATTGAAATGATTATTGCGTTCCGGATAATAATTATTGTAGACATATTGAAATGATTATTTTGTTCTGGATAGTAATTATTGTATTCGTGTGTTCGTTATAAGTCATTTAAAATTTGATTTGAAAGTAATTTTGCTTTTAGATGACAACTTGGTAATCTTAAATTGTTTCTCTGGCTAACTGACTTATTTAGGGTAATTGATAGTCGTTTTTAATATGTTCAACTGATATTATTTAAAGAAGTGACAATTTATTCCGACAAGATAGTGAAACTTTTAATAGTTTTAAACTTTTCGACTATTTTATAATTTTTTTTATATGGAATTTAAGTTATGGCTTCCAAATTGGATTGTTTTGCTGGTGAGAACTTCGCTACTGAATTTATACTAATATGCTATATTTCCTGCTTCAAACTGTAGAAATATTGTCTCTGTTGTCGAATCATGAATTTATTCTAGTGAGCCTTTATATACCAAGATATTCTCAAGTTTGAAAATCTTTAAATGTTTTTTTGGACTCATTTACAAAATAATAATAATTAGTGCATAATTCAATCAAGTGCATAATTCAATCAAGTGCATAATTCAATTTGGAAATTATTTAAAAAAAATATTCATGTTCTTCCATAGTTACTCAAAAAAAAAAAAAAAAAAAAAAAAACTCCAATAGTTTGTAAATATGACTTTTGTATAAAAACAGGTTTCTTATATGAATTGGAGACAGTCGGAATGATATTATTAACAATTATATTGGCAGTAATGATGTAAATTTACATATTTTTGTCACATTGCGTTAGAAACTAGTTATGTAAAGATTTACTAAATTTGACTGTCTAAATAGAACTGCATACAAATAGCAAATCTTTCTGAATTTAAATTTCGATACGCTAATTTTAAGTGCCTACTTTTTTTATAGTTGCTGTGATTCTTTCGGACCTGCAATACTTTTTCTTTTTTGACAGCTAATCAAAGTCGGTAATAACAACTTGATAACCACTATATATAAATGAAATAAACTCTTATTGATATATGTTTATATAAACAAATGTCCTGATCACTATTACAGAGGTTCTTATCACGAATGTTAAGAATTAAAGAATCTACAGAATATATTCCGAAAGGATAGTATATTGCCCCCATGCAGGACGTCTCTATGCTAACTCTTTGAAACTGCGTTACATCTGGGATCCTCCACACCACATTAGTGAAATCAAAATACATTCATGGCCCACCAACCATATTAATACATCCTGTATGTTTACCGCAAAGAGTCACTGGGATGGAAAATGCGGGAAAACGAGAGGATGTGTATTTGGAGTGAGAGAGAACTCGATAAGCTATCGCACATGCGAACGACAGTGGCGTTAACTTTACATTTCCACTGACTGTTTATTGAGGTTCGATAACATTATTTAATCAGTAAAATCTTCCGAGAGTCAATTGTCATTTAGTGCCTTATAGCGATTTAATTAAGATTATATTTGTATGTCCTACTTAGAGCATTCAAAATCATGATGACCGTGTTTAGCGTATAATAATTATGGATTTTTTTAATATTTATTTATTAAGTTATTTGATTAAAATAGGGCTATGACTAAGCGGGGTCATATTTTGCAAAAAAATTATAAATAAAAATATTTGTCCTTTGTGCTTTGTTGAGCATTTGATTCTTACTGAAAGAAACTACTTCATTTATGGCAACATTTGATACTTTCTAAATACAATGTGCAATTAATTATATGGATCTTGACTAAAATTTAATTTTTACTGAAAATGTTGTTGGACAATTGATCTTCTTGAATGAGCATCTGATACTTTTTGAGTTTGTAATAACTTATATATTGATAATTATAATACGGTTATCTGCATTTCACGATAGCATTTACTTAGTAAATCTTGTTATCTTCATGATAGAAAATTTGGCTTTTACTGAGCCTCATTATCAATCATTTGATATTCTTTGTTTGAACCTTTGACACGTGATGATTGTCATTAATTCATACATTGGTAATCTTAACACTTTCAACGTTACCGACGAGATATTTAATCTTTCAGATACTTCCAATTACAAATTTCTGAGGATTAAAATTTGAAAAAATTTGACTGTGGGCTAAATTTTTAGATATATATTAGAAAGTTCAACCTATCTAAACTGGCATAAGAAACAAATTTTATCCGACAAAAATCTGTAATTTGAAGACGAGATATCTCGTTAGTAGCGTTGAATGTGGTAATACCATTATTGAAATTTCTTTGTGTCATGAGTCAGGCTTTTTTCATGATACTTATTGAACTTTATTGGTATTCATAATATAATTACTGAAATTTCCCTGTGGTGAGATTTTTAATATTCAGTGATATATATTACTTTTTATTTTATCTAATACACTAATTATATTTAATGACTGTTTTAGCTGTATTTGCTTTTTCATTTTATTGCCGATATCGCGTGCAGTCTGATCTCTTTGTCATGTAAGTTGCTATCTAAAAAGACTGAAGAGCAATTTTCCATCCTTTGAATCGTGACATTTTTCCACGATACGGTTTGACTTAGCGCTATTTTTAAAAAATAAAAAATAAAAATAAGCACAACCAGTCTTCATTTTATGAACATGGTTACATCGGACTGTAGATAAAACGGGAACGGAAATTCATTTGGAAAACATTATTCCGTAAATGAATTTGAATATCTAATTCCGAAATGCCCTAGTTTTGTGCGCACTTCGTTTGCCGCTTATTTACGCGATGTATTTTTAAATAGTCAGTTTCGAATACTGTCCCTAATCTGTTACAAAAAGATCTTTCATAATTTTAAAGTTTATGATAGAAATTCGGTCTCGTATGCAACGTTTTCATTTTGGTATAAATTGTATGCTTCACATGAGTGCTCATTTTTATGTTTCAATTTTGTTTATCCAGAATGTTCAGAAGAAATTTGCCGCTTATATACACGATGTGTTTTTAAATAGTCAGTTTCGAATTCTGTCCCAAATCTGTTACAAAAAGATTTTTTTTTTAATTTGAAGTTTATGGAAGAAATTTGGTCTCTTAATTCCGCATTTGCGTTTTGGTATAAATTATTTTTATGCTTCGCTTTTTTTTATCCGGCATGTTTAAAAATAAAGTGTTTATGAACTAAACTTTGTATGCACATGTGCCAAAATAGCTTGCTAAGTTTTTTGTAAATCCATCTCATCTGAGATAACTGAAGGTTAATTTAGTTTTGATACGACTTGGAATTAAAGAAGCAAATATTAAAACTATATTTCTTTGTATCAATCGTCAAATAACTTGACTGAACTTTTCTGAATCCAATTTTATATAAAATAGGATTTGAAAGCTACATTTTAATTAATAGTTCCCAAATCTTTTAAGTGACGATCTTAACAAGCGAGTATTAATTCATTTTTATTATGAATGAATAATAAAAACAAGAACAAATTAAGGGAACATTTTTCATTTCCAACTGAATACAAAATGGATAATAATCAATTCTAATTTATGAATATTTTACTTAGTTTAGTATTGGAAGCTAGACAGAATAATTAAATATATCGTCAGTGTGAAACTCCTGTTTATAATTAACACAAATTTATCAAGCAGCGCTTTGCAGAATTCTTGGCCGAACTTTCCTTATTCAATCCAATCCGACTTCCGATCAACCTGATCCCAGAGAGTTGCGCAACAAATATGCAGATCTCTCGTCTCTTTTACTTTTCTTTAATTCATCTTTCCTTCCTCTTTCCGCTTTTCAGTCTTCTTTTTGATTGTTATTTTCTTGCTTATTTCTTTTTCTTTTTGTCTTTCTTATTCTTGCTATCATCTTTAAGTTAGCAGCTCTTGCTTTCATTATCTCTCAATGACTGTTTCGAAACCTGACATTCCTTTTTTGATTTGACCTATTCTTCGCTAGATAATTATAATGCTGTTAAACCGTAGTTATTATTCATTTTTTTACGTCCATTCATGATGTATTTTTAAGGATTTTGACTAGAACCCACCAGCCTGTTGAAAATGTTCATTCGCCATTAGTAGATAGCTTGGTTATATGGATCCTATAAGATACTTTATAGGTGCCGACTCCAAAATATGTGTCATATTTTGTAGCCTTCATTTTTCTACCTCTAAGAAATTTTGATAAGTATTTTTTAATTTCTTTTTACATCCATTCATACTGTATTTTCAACTATTTAAGGTTAAGGCATTGATCTTTTAAAAGGGGTTTACAGTAATAATATAGGAATTCTGTGCAAGATTAACAAGTCAATTCCTGTAGATGCGTGAATGTTTGTAGATGTTGCCATTTTTTAAACACAAATTCATTGATTGCATTGCTTAGTTCTTTTGTTATCCACAAATTGAAGAAACACCGAAAGAATAAAAAAAAAAACAGTCAAAACTTTGATAAATTTCTGTAATTATCTTTTAAAAAACTTTAAGTTATGATTCTGAGCTTGATGTTGTGGTAGAGAAAGAAAACTAGAATCACTTTCTGTAAAGTTCTTTAAAGTGAATTCGAGAATTATTTTACAAAAAGATGGTGGATAAATACCGATTACCGCAGAAGACCTCGAAAACAAGCTAACTAAGATGGTATTTTTCAGATGAACCAAATACCAATAATTTAACTTTTTTTTCCCCGATATAATTCTTGTGACCAATTAGTTGAAATAAGATGGCAAACCAAGGTTGACGTTTGAAATAATGCAACTGGTTATTATTTCTACCCTTTTCCCACTTCATCAATTTAATAGAGCAGCTGCGAATCTTTATAAATACCTCATCACAGTATTGCATTTCTATTGAGAAATAAGATCGCCTCAAGAATAAAGAGATCCAAGGCCTCACCAAGATTTTTTTTTTTTTTTTGCATTCCTATTTGTATTAAAATATGTTATTTTTCTGATGTAGCTTTCAAAATTAGATTGTTTATATGAAATAATAGATCTTTCAGAATCTTTACATTGTTTTGTTACCTACGAAACGCTTTTACCGCTTATTAACAGTAGTTGGTCAATATGTATATTTCATCATTGTTTTTCTTTCTCTTTAAGGAACTTGATAGTCAAAAGAAAACATTGCTTTTCTTTGTTACAATGCATTGCATATTCTTCTCTTAACATAATAATTTTTATTTGTGTTTCATATTTTATTGTTCCATATTCGTAATGATGGAATTTTGTTACTTTTTTTTTTTTACTCATTTATCTAATGTTTGGATACTTTGCGCATTTTTCTATTCTCAATGGCAATGCCTTGTTTTAACATTATAGGACTTAAATATCAGTTTATCGATTAATTTTTTTATAAATTTTGATTCAGTATGATTATTCAAGAAATTGAGAAAGCCTGATTTCATGTTATTTATAATGAATTATAAATTAAACTGAAAACCTTATAAATTAAATTGAATTTTAATCTATAATTAAAATTAAGTTTTCTGAAACATTATGAATTAAAAATTAAAAGTAAAAAATAATTAAACTTAATTTTTAACCCATTAATAGAAGTATATTTTTTTAAACTGGTTTTGTTAAATTTATTTTCCAAAGTAAATATTCTTTTCGTAACAAATAAACATAATAACTTCGTTTTCCTTAATATATAGCCTAAGCTAGTAAATAAAAAATGTATACTATATTGTGGAAATTTTATCAAGATTTTGTACAACATCTTGCATTATTTGTATTATGCAAAATTAATAGAATCACTGAAATGGAGATACTGTATTAAAAATAATATTCTATTAACTGTAAATTAAGGATGTAAATCTCAAACATAATTTTGTAAAATAAAAAGAAAT
>JAPMOQ010057540.1:242894-273826 GCA_026543055.1 Argiope trifasciata | reverse complement strand
TCAAACATAATTTTGTAAAATAAAAGGAAATTTTGACAATTTTCTTAGTTTCATTTCGGATTTAATTAATTTCGGATTTCATTAAGGATGTAAATCTCAAACATAATTTTGTAAAATAAAAGGAAATTTTGGCAATTTTCTTAATTTCATTTCGAAATAAACTTTTTTCATTTCTCTCTTCGCATCAAATATTTGCTTCTGTTATAAAATTTAATAAGCAAGCGATCGATAGTTACTGATAATTTTAAAGAAATATTTTAAATTTAACTGCCGCATTTTTTTCTGAAACATTATTTATTTCATATTGATTTTTTAAGAACCAAATTTAACGAAAATTCTTCCGCCAAAAGTTTTTACATTTCCTCATGTTGAATCATAAGTCACATTGTAACAATTTTTATTTTAAAATAATATTTGAAAGTATCGGAGCTACTAATAAGTGTATAGTTCTAAAAGTGAGAATCTAATAAACAGTTTCCATCTAATAAGTAACTAACACATTGTTTCTAAAAAGAGAATGGATTTCATGCGTCCCTAAATTGTTTGTTCTTTGCAGGTAATAGTTCATTTGAAAGAAAAATAAATTTTCTCTTTCGTCTGGGTTCCTCAGATTGAATATACTACAGGCGCAGGTGTATACGTGTTGTCAAAAACAAAGAAAAGTCAGTTTGTTGTAGGAAAAAAAAAAAAGAAGAGAAAAGTAAAAGAAAACACACACACCACAAACCAACACATTGTTTGATGAGCGAAATGACTACGCTTATTTCTGAATGTTTCTTCTTTAGTTAGGATCAAACCGATGTATCTTTTATTAAAAAATCTTTCGGACTTTTCTTTCATCGTCTACTCTGTTCCACGTTCGGATGCCGGCCGGCTTGTTTCAAGGTAAACTTCTTTTCTTCTTTCTACTGTGCAATGCTTTAGAGAAAGAAAGAAAGAAAATTAATAAAATAAAAAAATTGCGCCAAAAGACGTCTTTCGTCTCTCAATAATGAAGTGTTACCTTCTATTTCTTTATTTGGTTTTTACATGGAAAAGGCATTAAAAAATTGCTCTGTTACCTGATGAAAAAAAAATGAAAATCTTTCAAGAAGATTCCATAATACTATTTTGCTGTTAACCCATTTTATGATATTTTGTTAAACTCGTCAAATTATAAGCGTCCAATTTAAAGCTAAAATGTCTTTAAGTAGTATCTGTACGCTGTTTTTATATATAGCGTAACTTTTTCTCTTTTATTACTAGTAAAATAAAACAAATTTGCTCAATTTTCTTTAAAAAATTACTTTAAATATTTGTCATCTATCTGAAGTTCCAGGTGTCAACAAAATATTTTATGCATACGAGTAGAAAAGTAAAATAGAATACAGTAATGAATGTTGTTGAATAGTAGAATGTTTACGATATTATGAAAACAAATATTTATAGTATTACTATTTCAAAGGAAACAGTACAATTCTAATGGTATTGGAAGGTAACAGTACAATTGTAGTAGTATTGGAAGGAAACAGTACAATTGTAGTAGTATGTAGAATGAAACAATACAGATCCACCATTATATTAGCAGTTAATTGTGTCAATCAATTATTATATGCATACGAGTAGAAAAGTAAAAGTAAAGAATTTTATTGAAGAGTAGAATATCCCACAGTGTAAACGCAAATATTTTAAAATATTATTGTTTCAAAGAAAACATTTCAGATACATCATTGTATTTTTGAAATAAATTTTAATTGGGCATTGGTTAAATCTTATAATTTTCCAAAACAAGTTTGAAATGCTCATTTGTCTGTGATAAAGCTGAATAGTTATGGGGATTTGATTCATTCAAATAAAAAAATGAATACGTATTTGATTGCCTTGAACCTTATGCAATGAATCTTCGTAAAGTCAGGCTTTCAGGGACACATAAGAAATTCAAAGTCATTATTCGTTTAACCTGCCATGAACCTGTTTCTTTTGTTTTTACTTTTAGAAAAAAAATGGCGCAAGCATAGATGTAATTTATACAAGCCACAGATGAAAAGCCAAATATTTCCATCGGCATATATTGCGTGACAAAACAAAATACAAAAACTGTTATAAAGAATTTGTAAAAAAATAATAAAACTAATCTAAAAAGATCATTTTTCGAAAAGGATGGAGAAAACACTGCAAAATAAAACAATTCCTTTCCGGATACGTAAATTATTAATTTCGAACTTGTAATTAAATTGATCTATTTTTTAAATGTGTGGGTGAAAACCTTAGGTTTGTGAAGCGTTTGTTTTGTCAAGAAAATTTGCCTTTTTATCTGTCTTTAAGGTTAGTGTTTTTAAATGCAAAGTATAAAGTACTCAATTGTTATATACACAAAGATTTTATGCATGAATTCACAATGAGCATTTACACATTATAAACATTCAAAAATTTAAAGATGAATTGTTTGTTAATTGTTTTATATAGTAATCCATGAATTCGTATGTTTAAATAAAAAAATAATGATCACAACTCAAATTTCTTTAAAAATGACTGTTTTTTAGGACAATTCAAAATTCTTTTTCCTTGAAATAAAGCTATATTTCTCGCAGAATTATCCAAATTTATTTTAATTCAGTAAATGCATCAATTTTCAATAAAAAATTAAATGTTATACTTATTCCTAAACTTTTTAGTATGCCATTATCTGATTGTTTTCCAAGTAATCGCTGAACAAATACTTGTGCTTAAACGAGAGAGCTATGACTGCTATTTTATGTAGGACGACTTCCTTCACAGGAAAAGCGAGTCAAAATTCGCTCCGAAATTTTACCATTTCCTATTAATTCATCTGGAAATTGCATTATCTAATTCTAATCTCATGATCTCTGGAAATTCGTCTCTCGGTTAACGAACTCCCCATCATGCACGTGAGTGTTTGGTGCTTAGGTGAGTCGTTGTCATGACAACCACCTGAGGGTACTGCGGAAGTTGAGTGGGAGATTTAACATCAGGTGCCATAAAAAGCAGAACAGGGCGTTATCCGTGATTGAGATTTGGATAGTACTCATAAAGTCAATTAGTCGCGGCGGCCCGTCTTACTGCCGAGAAATGTATTTATAAAAACATTTACTTTCTATATCATTTATACCTGTCTATCAATAAAGCAGTTAATATAAATATAAAATAAACCAATTTTGCGTCGTTGAAGCAGTTTTTAGATATAATGAGAAATCGGATACTACTTGATGAAAATATATAACCACAGAAGTTTTGTTTAATTTGGATAAATCTTTTGGAGCATATTCAAGTAGAATTCATTTTATTTTTAGTAGCAATATTAAAAATACGGTTACCACCAAAATAATTTAAATCTAACAAAAGCAGCAAGGCATGATTTTTTAAATCTTTCTTATTGATTTTTTTGTTTGAAAAATATGACAATAAAAAATACTATAATTTTCAAATATGTGAATTTTTCCCGCGTGTTGTAGTGAATTTTTCCCGTTTTATGTTTGCTTTGATTTCGATAAAGTTTTGAAATTTAAGCCCAACTTTAAGCAATGTAAGCGACCCCCCCCTCCCCCCCAAAAAAGCGCCAAACATCGTTTTTCACGTTAATGTGTCAAATAGGAAGGGCTTTATAATGTGATAAACGTGAAGAACACCTGATTCACTAAATAGTTGAAAGCCGCTATAAGCTAAAGGAATGAATTTAATATGCCACAAAATTACTAAGATTATTGCTTTTTGTCAAATTTTTATTGTAGTCTAGTAAAATGAAAAAAAATATTATATTAACAAAGCAAGGACATGAAATATGAAATTTATTTTGTAATTAGACATGCATATTAATAATATCCTCTTAGGGCAAATACTGAATATAAGAACGCAGTATCAGTACAATTTTCAGTACAAGTATACTTGGGTGTACGAAAACGATAGAGTTAAACTCCGAAATAAAATAAAACAAATGTCAGTTATGAAAAAAGGTTTAATTTTAATCTATGCAATTATGTTTATTAATCGTAAGAGTATATATTTAGAATATAAAAGCGTAGTATCAGTATAATCATCAGTATGAGTAGATTTTGAGAGCGGAGATGATTGAATTAAACTCCGAGAATAAAATAAAACAGACAAATAGTTATAAATGAAAGAACTGAATTTTAATCCATGCAATTAATAGCCATATGGTATAGAAAAGGTAAAATTTACTCAAAAAACTGCAAATTAAAGTGTGTAAAACGGTTCCTACATGCATACATATGTGCAAAACTACATAAGAACTGCACAATATGGTTGTACACAGTTTTAATTGAAACATATTGAAAAATCTGCATTGTTATGAAGGATTAATTTAGTTATTTAGAATTTTTTTTTTTTTTAATTTTGGAATTTTCTATTTTTTTCTAAAATCGATTCGGTTAATTGAAAAGTCTTGAAATTTAACTTCAGTTAGTTGGATTTTACTATGTGAATTTTCAATCACTGTCATATCCAAAAATCAGTTTGTTTGAGATTTAACCTCATGAACTTGTTCCTGTTAACGCATCCATTCTTTGTTCATTTCTTTCTTTAAAAAATTAGGAACATCTTTTTTGGTTTACTGAGGCACGAAGTTAAGACAATAACTCAGAAACGACTGAAGAAATCTCTAAGCCAAAACTAAATATAACACTGTATTGATCTTCACGCTTTTTATTCCTTTCCTTGTTTGAAGAGCACAACTGGGTTTCTAAAAATAAGCGAAAAAAAATACCATCAACACACGGTGCTTACCTTATGCAGAAGTATGAATGTTGTAACCTACTCTCTTACCTTCTGTCACAATACGTTTAAAAGCGTAGAAGTAAAATTAGAAGCAGTTGAAAATGAATTATGAAAAGGACTGATTCCATTTCTTAAGCAAAATTATTGTTTTAGAAATCCAACAGGGAAAAAAGTCCGGCATTCGAAACTGAAGTTCTTTGCTCTTTTTTGTGTTCAAGATTTCTTTTCATATTTTATGCATTCAAGACTGAGACATTGAAGTAAACACGTAGAATATAAACTTATAATAAATCAAGATTTTTTTTCATTAAGTTATTTATAGTTTTGTCGCCTTTCTTGTTGATATAGGTCAAATAAAAAAAATTGTGCTTAAATTAAATATTGTGCTTATAGTTTTGAGGAATAAATATTATCTGCGAGGCAAAGACTCTTTATTTCAGATTCTTTCAGACCAATTGATATTTTGATTTACAGTTTCAACAGTGATCAACTAGTGATGAGAGCTTTAATTGATACAGGCCAATTGATATTTTGATTTTACAGTCTCAAAATAGAACTAATGATGAGAGGTTCAGTCGACCGATAGATCAACTGATATTTTGATTTTCAAAGAATGATGAGCGTTTTAGTTGATACGGTGGCTCAAAATCTCCGAAACCTAAAGATCAACTTTTAAAATTATAATTTAATATTTGAAAAACCTTCACTAAATGCATTAAAAAATTTTTAGTTTGTTTCTTTCAAAGCTATTTTGTATTTAATCTTTGTTTCTGGTGCATAGATTAGTTTTACATTTAGTAGCAGTTTTTAGAAAAATAGTGAGAATTTAAAAAAAAAAAAGCAATTAAGAGTTTTGTAGGTAATTTAAATTCTTAAAAACTGAGAAATAGTTTTAAAATTAAAAGGTAATTTTTTAAAAAACCGATTTCTTTTTTTTCTCCCCCCCCCGAGCCTATATTTGTAAAAACTGGGCGAGTTCTTGTACTATACTAGCTTGTTGATTCACACTAATATTATCGTACAAAATGTTTAACTACTGACATCCAATATATTGATTACCATCTGTTAAAATAAAGTGGTTTAGGGCTTGTCATACCTTCTGGATTAATCTTTGGGCTATTAAAAATATATATATAGTTTCACATTTGTCATTTCTCCAAAATACATAATAGTATTTTGGAGAAATGATAAAAAAGTGCAAAATAGTTTAATTGTAAGCAGTAATGCATAATTTAAAATATGAAAAATACATCTTTCGAAATAGAGGATTTTTTTCCCCCCCTTTTTGTCGGCACCATGCGTGGTCGCAACAAGGTGAGCCCAATTTAAAATCCCACAAATTCTAGATTCAACGACGCCACAAAAATAGTTTAAGAAAAGGTCGCGTTAATTAATGAATTTTCAAAGAGTACACAAAAGTTCCGGGTTCGAACTAGGTTGAGCCTATGACCCGTAATTTGTGAGCGACAAAGCAATGGTGAAGTAACGTACAGCTTTTTAAAGATTGGCCCAAAATCAGAATTTCTCCTGCATGGCTGCTTGCCTACTGTGTGAGGATGGTTTGTCGACCTCGATCATTTCCCAGACGGTGCAAATCTTTTTGTTTTCCCCACCTGTCAATATTCGCATATTTACACGCCGCTTCTCTCTCGCTCCTGTGTTCTGCATATTCGCCAGTACAGAAAGCGATGAGTGGCATTTACAAAGTCTGCTCCTACTCGTCTATTCATAAAAGCACTTTTTCACTTGGAAACATACAAAGGCAACTGAATATCGACTCTAGCAACATGTATCTATTCAAAACAAACCAGTAGTTATATTTGCAGACCTTATTAATCCAATATAAGGTAAAGTCTGGGAATATTGATGGAATCTTATTTATGTTAATATCATTTATGTTTACGTATGTAGTTAAAGCCAATGCATTTATGGTTTACGTTTTAGCAAGGCAATTTCGGCCTAATTTAGAGCTTAAGTATCCTCTAATTAATCACTTACTATTTAATAGTAAGCGATGAAATATAATTTAAATTATAAAATATACTCCTTTCGATAAAAAGTTTTTTTTTTTTGTCGTCACCATGCGTGGTCGCAGCAAGGTGAATCCAGTTTAAAATCCCACAAACTCTAGGTACAGGCTTTAAAAAATTTCAAATTATATTTTATTTAATAAAAAGCAAATTTTTCGATGTTAACCATATAATGATAGCATTTAGTGTTTGGTGATATTTACTGACACGAAACCCAGTGCATTTGCAATTTAAGTGTTTAATTTCATTTTTGTCTCAATGAATACTTTGCCAACATAATATAGTAACGACTTTGTTTAATGATTAAGGAAAAAAAAGGTAAAACAAACATTTCTCCTATGCTTTTTTATATATTTTCAGAAAAGAGTTCATGTATGGGAAAATATTTAATTTTTATGCAGCAATATTTTTTAGAAAAAGTTATTTTATTTTCAAAAAAATGGAGCATAAAAATTAAATAAATATAGAATTAACAAAAAATTAAAATTTTCTTCTATACAAATGAAGTAATAGTTTTCTTATGCCAAACATTTTCAGACATGTTAGGACCATATATTCATAAATTGCTGATATTTTTGTATTAAAAAATTTTAAAACACCTACATTTTCTATAATCTTGAGTGGAAAAAAAAAATGTTCAAATAAATGTTAAAACTTTTTTTTTTCCAACTTGGTCTTTTTTACAAGAAACATATCTCAAAGCAATCGTATAAATATTGCCGAACGAAGCAATCAATGTTATGCATTCAGTTAATTAATTCATATTGCACAAGCCACTTCAGTCACTACATGTGACATACATCAAATGCGCCTCGCCAATTTAATATTAGTATTCATTGCTCATTTCGTAGTAGGAAAAAGGAAATGACAACATATCACAGTGTTAAACAATGTGCACTTGACATTCTATGGCATGCGAAATTAGTTTTGTATTGTGACCACGATGATGAGATAATTGACTTCATACCCTCCTTGCAAAATTGTTTGAAAGTCTATGAAGAATTAGGCATCATTTCTAATATTTTACTTTTTATAATTTGTTACTCTAAAAGATATAATTTCTGTGGATAGGGCTGATAAATCGTTTTACTATGCTATTAAAGAAATGAAAAATGAATTAACTTATCATTTTGTTAACAAATAAGGTTTCACATATGACTTTGAAACCATATCAAAGTACATTTATGACCATAAGTTATATTAAAATTAAGGTTGATATACTTTTTTTATCAAGTTCATTACAGCACATTAAAATTATAAATGAAATGAGGGTTTATAAAGGTTTTTTTTTACTGCGTATGAATTTTTTAATTGATGTGAAGAAGGGGGAAGCCCGTCAAAACACATTCATCGTCCTATTATTACCACTTTGAATCGCAACATGTGCTTAGGTGATTCATAGAATTTCTTCTGAAAAGAGCGGTGTTTTAACATTCTAGTTTAGTTTGATGTTTCAGAATTTTAGTCATTTTTAGATCTTTCATTCTGACTATTTGATACGATGTCAAACCTATGCTATGGCTTTTCCACTAACATTCGGTGCCAGTGTCATTTCTAATTTGTTTGCTGCTTGCATTCTGTCAAAACATTTTCAGAATCAAAATTAAAATAAAATAACAAAATTGATTCGAGACTGAATTCGAATAGATAAGCATTTCGAAAACTGTTGACGAGCTTTCGCTTGTTTTTGGAAGCAGCTAAGGGGAAGAGGGAAAAATCCGAATCCAACTTTTTGTCGAATAATTTATTGGTTGCTCAAAGCAGAAAAGAGGTAACGAATTCAGTGACACCATTTTACGAAATGCCTGCAAACGGCAAATGCATCATTACTACCGCTGCTTATGACAGATGCAAATACATTATGCTTGGGATAAAGAAAATGTTCATTTCCTCCCTTTTTCTGCCTTTAGCATGATTTTGCTGCTAATTTACAGTTAGTCTGTCGTCCGATATGTAAGAGAAATAACTGTCTATGAGTCAACTCGTTGTTAACCTTAATTGAGCGTTGTCACTCACTGATGTTGGAATAAGTTTTTGTTGAAATGTCTTAAGAAGTCATCTCAAACCGAATTATACGCTTCCTTTGAAGTCAGCTGTCTCTTCATTCAAGGTTGTCTGTATTTAAGTAAAGGGTTAAAGAGAATTATTCATTTAAAATACCCCTGAGAGCATTTTAAGTCCACCAGTGCTTTGAAAATTCAACACTCTTTATTGCTTGAATTTTTATTGACGTTAGTCTACGCATGAAATAGAGATCTAAATTATTCTACAGTACTCAATGATTGGTTTGACATGGCTGGAAATATCGTTATCTGTCCCCTTCGTAGACTAACGTTATGAAATTTTCGACTAAATAAATACATATATAATTAATTTTTTCTTTTTTTGATAGATTAAGACAGTTGAAGGTGTTTAATCCTTTTGGTCCGACACTAACTCACGTCAGTTTTGATTTTGTTTTGATAAACGAGTTCATTGCAAATCATGAGCATGACCTCATTGATATCATTATCCCGTATTTCTTCATGAATAATTTCAATTTAATTAAGTAGTGAATGCAATTTGTCCATCAAGATGCCAAATTGATATTACGCTTTTGCTACATTGTCCTGATTAAAAGAAGAGATAATAAATAAATAAATTGAGATTTTCATTACTACTCTTTATAATGCTAATTAATTTGAAGTGAAAATAATATAACAAGTAGATCTTTCTATTAATGGAAGAAAATTAAACAATGAGATTATTTAATCTGAAATGGCTCTTAATAATGGCCGTTACATTGAGTTTTGTAACTGATTTTAAGCTAAAGCAAAACATACATTGAATTTTATAAATGGCCTGAATAGTTTTTCGTAAAAGTTTAATTTCATTTTTCTATCCTAAATTTGGGGCACTTTCCAGGATAAACCTTTCCACCTTCTCCCCCCCCCCTCCTTTTTTTTGCCAATATGCTAGCGAGGTTTCTTGAATTATAGATAATGATCTAAATGGAATCGAGAAAGAAGCTGGAATTTCCAAAACCAATGAATTATTTTCTATAATCATTTAATCTAAGAGAGATTCCCTAGAATTATAATTGAAAAGTATCTTTCATATATTATTTGGCACAGTATGGTCAGATATGGCATTTGGGCCATAAAACACAAAACCAAAAAAATCAAATTTTCATATATTATTTGTTTCCTATCAGAGTCTGTGTCGCTAAAATTGCCGCAAAATTTTTCAATATTTCAAATCTAATTTAAATAAGAAAATTACTTTGATTTCAAAAATGCTGTTAAAATTTGTTAAATGTGTATAATTATTTAATCCCATCTTGTTGCTGTCATATATTGAATTTCATTTTTTTTACTAAGGAATCAAGCTTTTTTTTTCTGATGGAAATGAAGTTTTGAAAATTCACCTAAAATTCAAGTGGGACAAAGCTTCAGAATCCTTTATAATCTTTAATATTTGAAAACAATATAATTTTTTAGTGCTATTAATTACATCTCATAAAAATGGTTTGGAGTCTTAAAAATTAAAAATAAACTTTTTTTTTTTGTATGAGTTTGGCCAGAAATATTTTGCATCAGGCTGACTCTTCCCAATAAAATTTTTCGACATTGAAGTTCGAAGCAAAACTTCCCTCTCTGCGCAAGGTTATAAGCTCTTCAATAAGGATGTAAGTTATCAAAAGGGCAAGAAATGATTGATCATTTTGTTCGATAATTTAAAAATTCAGCCTATCCGTTATATTATCTTTGTATCAGATACGCATTTTATACTGTTAAATCGTCATCAAAATGGCGCCTTATTTGCTCAAGTCCTTGAAAACTGTGGGTATTTCTTTTATAATTGGCGTGACTGAAATTGAATTCCTTGAAGCGTTAAATTGACTGAAATTGAATGACGATAATAGATTAAAGAAGATTATTTTTGTTTTTTTCTAGAATTCTGTGTCATTGAATTATTAACTCGGATTTCTGAGTTTGACCCTCAATTTAAAAATTTGATAGCAGAGCGATAGTATGACTTCATTCTAAACGCCCGATGATACATTTTTTTTAAATTGAAGCCTTTTTTTAACTGGAACAGACGCTTTGATAAATGAAATCTGCATAGATGATACCCATTTTCCATATTTTCTCAGCCAACGATTGTTGCACCTGACTGCCACGTGCTTTTTATTATGCCAATTATTCCCTTAACCAATTCAATCTCAAAAGAATAGAAGGGAAAATGCGGCAAGCTGACAAGTCGAGCAGCATAAAAGATACAACTTAACTGATTTATACTTATATTACTCCATCGCCTTGCCCATACTTCTAGCTCTTCGTATTGCTAGATACTAAAAATTCGGGATAGTGCAGATTCTTTTGCCAGTTGGCTATTTGTTAGATGTGCCAGTATTTTGTCTGATGTATTCTATAAAAATCAAAGAATTTTAACATTTCCATCTGAGGTAAGTTGACTATTTCACCATCTAACTCGATGACCTTTTTATTATTTTCTATGTTTTTCCCCCGTTTTTGTGTGATTTTCTTGGTCTACATGATTTACAAACTGTTCCATACCATAATGTAGAATGCATATACTTAAGGAAAATATTTTAATAACCTCGTCTGTGGAAGATATATTAGTTCATAAGGCTCAACCAAAACATTGAAAGCAAAAAGCAAAAGATGAAAAAAAGAGCTCTTACTTAAGAAATGAAATTTGATTCCTGCAAAATAAAGAAATCCAATGCTCACAGTCTTAATTGAAGCATCCAAAGAAAGTGCATTGCACTTCCTGCATGCTATGAGATCTGTTTTGATCTTTCATCAGAAATATAAGATAGAATGCAGTAAAAGTTGCACGAGAGATATCAAGTTTAAAAGGAAAAAAATTGTGTTTAACTTTAGATAATAAAAAAAGAACCTAGTTTGAGTGACATTAAGCTACTGTGAGCTAAAGTTTTAAACATAATAACACTTTCATTGCTTTCTACTTAAAAGAAAGTTATTTAAAATGTTTTATTAATTAACTAGTATAACTTATATGAATCAAAATATATTTCAACTTTTATAAAGATTTTTATCTTGTATAGACAAATGTTGCATTATCTTTTCAAAGCATCAAAATAATATTGATTGTACATCAAAATTGAAAATTTGTTCTACTATGTCTCCCTTATGTAATTTAGAAACAATAATCCACCATTCAAAAAAATAAATACGAAGAAAAATATTTATCTCAAAAGCTGAATTAATTAAAAATATTCAACTGTTCTGTCGTTAGCCTTCATCTCCCTTATGTAATTTAATAACATTTATTCTACTATGTCTCCCTCATGTAATTTCGAAACAATAAAATGACATTCTAACAATAATTACGAAGAAAAAAATTATCACAAAAAGTGAATTAGTTAAAAACGCTCAATTATCCGCCTTTACTATGTAGTTAAAAATACTTCCGCCTTTGTTATGTAATTTAGAAATAAGTCATATATTTAAAATAGTTCGAAATATTTTTTTTTCGCCTCCAAGTGTTTTCTGCACTATTTGAGCATACTCCCAAATGGATATAATCACCGCTTTTCTTTTCTTTTTTGTATTTTCGAATGGTAATTAATTTTTTCGGAAAATTGTTAATAAAAATATAGTCTTTTTGTTTTGCTTTCAATTAATGTGAATTCGCTAAATATATCAACGGAAGGTTATTCCAAAAGTCATTTACAAATGATTTACATTGAAATCTTGGAAGATATTTGGAAAATGACTTAGAATTAAAAGTTCATGAATGATCTATATTCAATTGGGAATTCATTGTGCTCAGCTTAGTGTTGCTGGATATTTTTGTTGTTGTTGAACGTTTTTTTTTTAAATGAATTTTTTGCTCTCTTCATTTACTCTTCAAAGCGGGAGGGGGGGGGTGGAAGAAAGAAAGAATAAGGGAAGGAGAATGTGACTAAGGTGACAGCCCTCAATAATTACGAAATATGGGTTCAAATGATAATGATATGTAAATTCAATTTTAAATTCTGAATATAATAATTATTGTTGTGTTTCATTCACATGTATTGCTAATTCTGACAGTTTTTCATCATACTGTTAGTTTGTTTAGACGTCTGAATCTCGAAAAATATATAATTTAGAAATAAGACATAACAGTAGAAATAATGTAGTTTTTAAGATCCTTTTTTGTAATATACGAACCAAACTATGTTTTTCTGAGCGCGGTTTCTCATTATGACATACTGCATGTAAAACCGCAAAGTGAAATTTTTTACATTCTTTGACTAATATATTCGATTTTTCTGTTATTTCATTGCTATCAATTTTTAGATAGCATGAACAACTAATGCTGATCTTTAAACAAATCTTTAGCAAAGATATTATCTCTGGTCGTTTTAATTGGTATAAATGTACTAAATGATATCTAGGAAATATTAAATTATGCTAAAGATCTATGATGATTTATGTTTTCATCGAAGCTTCAGAGTGAATTGTTGAAAGTGATACAGAATTAGAACTTCCAGAAGGATCTAAATTCAATCCTCTGTGAATTAAATCAATCAATTTTTTAATATATATCTATGGCGTTCTTAAAAGAATTTCTTAGAACTCATAACGGCATTTCAAAGAGGAATTTTAAAAATAATTAAATAAATAAAGGGAGGTCGTAACGAAAAGGTATGATTCAGTGAACTGAGATTAGAATAAACTATTGGATTTTAGGTTCACTGGAAGCAAGTTTTTGTTTAATGATTCGTATTTTCATGACATTGACGGGTGTTTATTATTTCGAAATTGTTATTTTCAAAGTAGGATTTTTAAATTAATGTTTAGTAAAAATAATCTTATAATTTCCCTTCAGTATTTGATCAAGTCTATGGATATAAGATATTTGAACATTAAATATAAAAAAAGAAATTTTTTGTGTATATATAAGCACTGAAATGTCGAAATGCAAAAATCTAGTGAATAAATTGTGAAAAAAAAATCTGTATTTTCAGCTTTTACGTATATTTTTCTTTCAACTTTAGTTCTTACTTGGGCTCATATATAAATATTGCTTATTAAATTTTCACGATTTGAAAAAAAACATGAAAATTACACGATCTGGAGAGTTATTAATTTGACAGAAAATTTGATTAATTTGATTGAATTGATTAAATATGATTGAACTACAAGTTTTAATAAATCATCATTTTGAAATAGCTCATGTCTGCATTTTGAATTAACTACTCATTCGCTCTCAAGGTTAAATTTGATTACTTAATTTTTTTATATCTCTCTCGATTCACAGAGTCTCGAATAAAAGTAACAAAAAGATTGCATGCTCTCAGAAAATGAGCACTTTTGCTACTTTTAAATGATACGGCTCATTTATTTTAAATAGTTTCTACTTTCTATCTTTTCTGTTCTATGTCAACGAGAATTTTCCCTCTCTTTTTATATCTGATCATTTCTTTTCCTCTTTCAGATTTTTTTGGGACTGTCTTAATAAAATGAACAAAATAAAAGCAATTATCTCTTTATCTGTATAAATACTTGGTAAGTAAAATTTGTTTTACTTTTACCAGTATTACGATTCTGTTAACATTATATTTTTAATCTGTGTTTCTGTCTTTAATGCTCAAATATCCCTAAATCTGTCTTTCTCTTGGTAAGTAAAACTGGTCACTTACTGAAATAATTATTTTCTCTCATTACGTCTAATGTGTTGAATCTCTTTATCCCTTTCATTACTGAACCGGCTCTACCGGCCGTGGAAATTTTACCCTGGTGGCTTCATTTTTGTTTGAAATGACGATACCCTTGGTGATAACTCGTTTTACATCCTGCATCCATCGTTTGGAACCGAAATAGGCCTATCAGAATAAAATTTGCGTGGCCGGTTGGGGCGATTCGGTAGTGAAAGGGTTTTAAAGGATTGTTACTATTTTGACTAATTATAAGGAAACCACTGAGGGGTGGGAAAAGGTATATGCATGTCCAAGGTGTGTTGATTTTGGAAAGGGACGCAATAAGCACCAAAGTTTTTCCCCCTCTTTTTATATTTTAACGACAATTCGTCAAATTAGTTCAAAGCATGGGTACAAAAATTGAATATGTCCTTTGTGTCATTTATCTGAGCAACGCCACTACTTACTACTATGATTCAGAAAGAATAAGGTATGCCATTACGGTTCAAGATCCAATACCACTCAGACTCGGTAGCTGTTGCATGCAAATTTTGAGCATTTATTTAATGTGGAAAACTCAACTGTCGCTCTGCTTCTGAGATGACAGTTGAAAATTGTGTGATCTCCCCGAAAATATCCCTTGTGTGAAATCAAAACAGGACATTGATTCAAGAAATCAAATCCTCCTTAACAACTATCGTGTAGCTTCGAAATAGCAAAAATAATCTGCAACAATGAATCTATAAAAAAGGAGTTAAAGAGTGGATCGTCAGCAATAACTCTCGTATAGCTACAAAATAAAAAATAAAAAATAGCAACAATGAATCGATTAGAAATGAATTAAATCCATGAATCTACTGTGGAAATTTTACTCTGGCGGATCGGTTTCTGTTTGAAACGAGAATATTCTTGGTGATAACTCGTTAATTGATGATCAACAACAATGAACCTATAAAAAATGAATTAAAGAGCTGAAAAGTAGCAAATATTATGAATTGAATCGTATCCAACATATAAGGCAAAATAAATTCCCTACGAAGATACATTTAGATAATGGGTACAGATACAGTAATTTTGAAGTTTGATTTGCAGGCGAGGTGAGCAATTTGAGACTATATGGTGGGACAAACCTCTTTTCACAAACCACTTTGTGGGAGGTCCAACTTTGACGGTCCTTGATGCCCGAAGTCTAGACTGCTACTCAGGGCATCGTAACCCCATAAAAATAAATTATATCCCTGAAAGAAGAGACGAGTTTCATACTTCCTTATATCTACTTTGGATGTTTGGATAAGACATTTGCTGGCTATGACTTCTTAAATACAAATTCAAGAATTAAAAAAAAAAAAAAAAAAAAAAAAAACGATTACACGAAGAAGAGTACCCATCTAAAGATACATGAAAAGGTCTATTGCTGCTGTGCTCAGCTTTTTGTCAAAGGCGAGATCATCTGTCCAGGATGTGAGTATTTATCATCTTTCGTTGAGACCTTTTTTTATGCAAAACTAGCTGGTACTCGGCGCGTTGCTGCCACAGAAGAAATAATTTTGGAGATATCGTTTGAATTTGATGTAGTGATCTTGTTTAATTAAGAATGATATTCAGTTTCTTGTCAATGAATACATTCATTGAAATTGGAGGATACGTAAAGGAGAGGGATTAATAGTACTTATTCTATTTTTATTATTCTATTCTGCAAACAAATATTAAATTTTATGTATTAGATTTGGGTATTCTTTTAGACTTGGTGTACTTTCAGAATGGTAATGAAAGAAACTATTTATTGCATCTCGTAATCCGCTTAATATTCGTCCAGAAATCTCAAGTTTAATGTTAAAAAATGTGATTAAAATATTTTTCTTTAAAACTGATTAAACACCGAAAATATATTTATACCATGGAAACTTTAATATAATTGAAAAGATAATTTTTTGAAAACTAAGATGGTGCAAAATTATTTATACTATAATATTTTCGGAAGTTACTGCAAAAAACGCTAAAATTTTATTAAATGTTTGGTTAAAATTTCAAACCTATTGGATTGGTTACCCTAAAACTCTCTAATAAAACTATTACCTCAGTGGAAGACTAACATTGCTGTTACGTACAACAGCTACGAAATATTAATGTCTAGCTTGAATTAAGCATTTTTACTGAATCTGCAGTGACTTCTTGGCGAGTTATTTGGTGGTTAATCCTTGGTTTACAGATGCAGTAAATAGATCCGAAAATATTTTTTATACTTTAGATGTTTGTATTACGTCTATAACCTTCGAGTAAGTGCAAGCAATATGTTGTCGAAGTTTTATCGGAGCGGTATTTCAGCGCACAAGTGGCATACAGACAAACAATCATTTTTTATTTATACAGATTAAAATGAAGATCTTCTGATGATGAAAAAGAACATTCTCTTCTTGATCAAAAGGTGTATTTTTTATGCAAAATTCTTTATAACCCTCAATATAAATATTGAAGTGTGGTTGCAAAATGTTTTCTTTTTTATTATTCTTTTATAATACTGGAAAAAACAATACAATGCCTTAATATCATTTATGATATATTTCAATATATCCTTCTAAGTTACCTTAATCGAAAAAAAGCACCAAATTTTTTCTCTTCAAATACTTCTAATGTATTTTGCTACCGAGAAAAATTGTTTTGACGGGTAATAAATGCTGCCCCAAGCCCAAAAATGAGTTTTTACTACCAACCTCATTTGCATACTATAGTTTTTCTGTTTGATGTGAAATTTATTTTTCCCTTCCTGTTTTCACGGCTTTAATATCATTCATTTCCGAATTCATCTAATGTTCACGCAATTTTTTTTACTGTCTCCACAAATATAAAATGCGACCTTCTGGTTTTGAAAGGGAAGATAGTATTTTTTTTCCCCTTCTTTATGCCAGAGATGTATAAATTGAAAATAAACAGATTACAAGAAATGCAAAAAATGGTGAGGAATTAACTCCTTGACAGGTTGAGGAATTTTAACTTGAAGTTTGTAATGAAATGAGCAAGTTATTTTGAAGAATTCGAGCAACTAACTTTAAAAGAAATTTTATATTAACTATAATTATTTTATAAAAGTTTTTTTTTGTATCAAATATTTTGTAACATATCAGGTTATTTAATTATGGTATGTCGCACTAGTTTTGAATAAAGTGTTTAACTTTTTTATTTTAATCGCTAAGAAATTGCTTCCATCAATCTTCATTTAAGCGGACGACAGGGACATATGCAATGCTATTCCTGTTATAAACTTCAGTTCAGTAAAGTTAAATTTATTTGTTAAGTAACATTTATTTTCCGTTTGATGTGAAATGTATTTCTTCCTTCCTGTTTTCACGGTTTTAATACCATTCATTTCCGAATTCGTCTAACGTTCACGCAATTTTTTACTGCCTTTAGAAATTTAAAATGTGACCTTCTGGTTTTCAAAGGAAAGAAGCGAATATCCTCCCCGTCCTTTTCTTACCTTCTTCTTCTTAATTTCCTTTTCTTCTTTATCTATCTTTAACTATCCATTCTTATATTCTTAATCATCTTCAGTTATTCTTCTTTACCCCATGATCTGGACGTTCCGGGTTCGAGTCTCGGTTCAGGCTTAGTTGTTCTTCTGTGTTTTATTTGTGAGGTGTGGGAATGTGCTCCAGCCTTGGGAAAAGAGGTTTGTGTATGCGAATGTGACGCATGATGTATCTAAATTGTAATTTTGGGGCTCCTGAAAAAACAAAAGGCGCTCACAAGGCTTAAATCGCTGACAAATAACTGTCAATGGGCTTGTAGATTGCCATAAGTGCCAGCAATAAATATTTATAAGAGTTTCTCTTGATAGGCGGAGAAAGTTTAACCAGAAGTCTGAAATGGAATGATTCAATTATTTAGTTTAATTCGAGCTAACAATGTTATGATAAATTTTAAATTAAATGTAATTTTATATAATATTTTATAAAAGACAGTAGAAAATAGGATTTTTTTACATAAACCATTTCATAACTTATTAGATTTTTTGATTATGGTATTTCCGCCTTAGTATTCTATAAAATATTCAGCTCTTTTACTTTAATCGCTAAGAAATTGCTTTTATCAATCTCAACTTAAGCAATGAACAAGGAAAAGTGCAATGCTATTCTTGTTACCAGCTTAAGTTCCCACCCAGTTTATTTCAGAAATATTGCGTCTATCCGATATTCTTGAAATGAAATTCCTTTGTTAAGTATTCTGTTGAAATAGAAAGATCAAAGGAGAGAAAGGTCTGTTCAATGAAGCTATGAAATGAAATGCATTGTTTGGAGGGCTTTAAATGATTTCACGATTAATTAACCGCCGAATGTTCGAAAGACGTTAGTTGCTTGAATTACTTTCACAGTGATCCAATTTAACTGAATCTTTCAATGTCATACCAATGATATTAAGAGAGTTTTACTCAAATTCCTTTTCTCTCTAGTATCTTTAATTGTTGAATTACATTTTAATTCGAAATTGTGTCTCTCTTATTTAGACTTTAGTTAGATTGTGAGATTAATAAGTTCAGTTTATCATTTGCTCGTTTAAGTCTTGTGTTTTACTTAAGATACGTAATTGAATAGCACTTTAATTGTTTTGGCAATGACTTAGTTTCACAATATATGACTGAAGTTTCAAACCTCAAACTTGAGTATTCCATATCCTACAAATACTGCCAGGTAGGCATAATTACTTTATTGTGATGTCCATTTCATAGTGTGACTTAGAAATGTGCAAAGTGCGCAAAGAAATATGCAAAGTGGCATATAAATTCAGGAAAATTCCTCGCACTTGATCGTGGTTCAAAATACGCAGTGTCTCTTCAAAGCCCTATGACGTAGTTTCTAAGCAGTGAATCAGTATGAAACCTAATTTGATTGATAGTGAATATGTGTAATAGAAATAAGTATAATGGATTGTGATAATGAATACATATAAACCGTATATAACGATAACAAGCTACTTATACTTAAATCGGTTAATGGGTTAATGGTAACTGAACATCGGTATAACCATTGAAACATTTATAGAATAAAATATTCAATCCCTTTAAAATAAAAAACAATTAATAAAAACCTTAGTATAATTAGTAATTGGAGGAAAACCTTACAAATTGGGCGAAAACCTTACCGTTCGACAAAAAACCTTAGTAATTGGATAAGTATAATGTATTGTGAAAATAAATATACACTGATGGAAAAAAAAAATCCCAACACCAAGAAAAAATTATTGTACAGTAATGAAATTTTAGAATACATTTGTCTAGGTAACATATTTAATTGATTAAAGTTTCAAGATCACGGGTAGAGCCATTGGCGAGAAGAGCCATTTCAAATGTGAAATGTTGGTACATTAGTAACCGATGTAACCACCAGAATTTTGAATGCAAGCATGCAAACGTGCATGCATTGTGTCGTACAGGTGTCGGATATCAGTTTGTGGGATGGAGTTCCAAGCCTGTTGCACTTGGGCGGTCAATGAAGGGACGGTTAATGCTGGTTGTGGATGACGCTTTAGTTTTCGTCCATTGATGTCCCATACGTGCTCGATTCGAGAAAGATCTGGTGATCTAGCAGGCCAAGGCAGCATGTCGACACTCTGTAGAGCATGTTGGGTTACAACAGCGGTATGAGGGCGAGCGTTATCCTGTCGGAAAACACACCCTTGAATGCTGTTCATGAATGGCAGCACAACAGGTTGTATCACTAGACTGACGTACAAATTTGCAGTCAGGGTGCGTGGGATAACCACGAGGGTGCTAATGCTGTCATACGAAATTGTTCCCGAAACCATAACTCCAGGAATAGGCCCTGTGTGTCTAGGCCGCAGACAGGTCACTAGCAGGCGTTCACCTGGCCTCCTTCTAACCAACAAACGGCTATCACTGTGACCAAGGCAGAACCGGCTTTCATCAGAAAACACAACAGATCTCCACTCCGTCCTCCAATGAGCTATAGCTTGACACCACTCACGTCGCAAACGGCAGTGGTTTGGAGTCAGTGGAATGCACTGTACAGGGCGTCTGGCTCGGAGCTGTCCTTGAAGTAACCGATTTGTAACAGTTTGTTGTGTCACTGTGGTGCCAACTGCAGCTCGAATTTCAGCTGCAGACGCAGTACGATTAGCCACAGCCATACGCCGAATACGCCGGTCTTCCCTCTCAGTAGTACCACGTGGCCGCCCGGAACCTGGTCTTCTTGAGGCAGTACCTTCCCTTGACCACTGCCGCCAATACTCATACACAGTGGATACCTTCCTGCCAAATCTTTCAGCAATATCTCGGAAAGAAAACCCACCTTCTCGTAGCCCTACAACACGACCTCGTTCAAATTCAGTGAGCTGTTGGTAATGGCTTCTTCGTCTTCTCAGAGGCATCCTTGACTAACATTAACCCACTACGTCAAATCTCAACTGTAAATAACGATCACGAACCTTACAGCGCTTATTTAAAGCAAACCTCATTTGCATGTTCATAGTGTCGCTACTAGCGCCACACTTACGCGCGTAGCTCGAAATTCGAATCGACATCATATTTCAGATATATAAACACGCCTACCAAATTTCGTTTATCTAGCACAGCTCCTTCCTAGTGTTGGGATTTTTTTTCCATCAGTGTATATAAATATTATGTAATGATAGCATGCTACTTATTCTTAAATCGGCTAATGATAACTGAACATCAGTATAACCATTCAAACATTTATGGAATAAAATATTCAAGTTATCAAAAAAAAAGTAATAAAACCCTTAGTATAATTAGTAATTGGATAAGAACCTTACAAATTGGACAAAAACCTGAGTAATTTGATAAGTATAATGGATTGTCATAATGAATATATATAAGCAGTATGTAACGATATCATGCTACTTATACTTAAATCGGCTAATGATAAATGAACATCAGTATAACCATTTAAACCCTTATAGAATGAAATATTCAATCTCTCAAAAATAAAATAATTAACAAAAACCTTAGTGGTGCATGATTAATTTTTTAAAACTGTTTGCTTATTTTTAAACGTCCTCATTCAGACATTTGCATGGACGAAGATGGGGGGGGGGAATGCTAGTTCAGAGATCACTCTGGCTATTTCACCACGGTTTCAAAGGTATTAAGCCCATTCATGTCGCTGTCAGAGTTGGGTGTTTAATCGGAGCACATGGATTCAATAGTTCACAACCTCAGTTATCTAAAATTTAATTAATTTTAAACTAAAAATGGCGAACGCTTTAATTTTTGAAGCATTGAAAGGAAGAACTTATTAAATTTGAAAAGAATGTTTTAAATTGTTTTTAATATTTATAATGGGTTGCCTTCAAAATGAATGACTTGTTTAAAAAATTAAGTTGTGAATATGAAATACATTGTCAAAATAAGGACCAAAATTAATTTTTATATTCAATTTAGATGCGTAATTTAACTTTTCATTAAATTTCAAGCGATTACATGGACGTTAAGAGGAAATCGTACGGACTCAGGTATCACTTACGCTTCAAATAATGATTAAAAAATAAAGTAAAGTAAAACCGTTCATCTTTTCAATCAAACAAAATAAGCTTTAAAATCAACAAAAAAAATTTAGCTTTTGATCTGAAGATTAAAGAATTAAATCAAAAAGATAAAAAAAATTGAAAATACGAATAATCTGTAAAGTGACTTTCTATGTTTAAATAAGATACTTAGAAAGCTGTCATAACCAGCGAATCATTCATAAACCATACAATAAGTGAAATCATGAAAGTCTCAAATAAAAAAATAAATCGCATTTTAAGCTTCTTTGCAAATCTCTCGATTTTTCACTTACTTCGCGCCTCGTACGAACTCGTTAAAATACCGCTCTTTAATTAAATCCGGATTTTTTTCCTTATCCAACGCGGGATGCCTCTCACATATTCAGGCTTAGACTTTCTTTTTTTTAACTGGCGGACTTCCAGACGGAAAAATTTATTCACAACTGTGAAGTATAAATATATGCCTTTTTATTCCTAGGGCTAATACGACTGTCAACATTCGTTACTTTCCTCAATAAATTACTGCTTCATTGAATCTTTCGCAGTAAATGGAGCGTGCTTCCAAACCTCATAAAGATACAAATTACAAAGGCTCAGCCTATAAAGGAACTAAACAAGCAAACAAAATGCTTCAATTCAACTCTATCTGAAAGGATTTCAGAGCAATTTGGACTTAGGTGCACTGTTATAGTCAGCAGCAGACGTGCATTTTTGCTTTTGTTTATATGTACTTCGCTCGACTACAGGCGAGAATCATTTCTCTTTTGGAGCTTCTGTTTTCGATAAGTTGAGATTTTCCTCTTAAAACTCTATTCTGCGATGGATTTCTCCGTTCTTTCTTTTATTCTTTTTCCATTGCTTTTTATCTCTATAAAGAGCAGATCGTGGAAAACAAGAATGGACTTCTCCTTGAAAAAAAGAAGCAAAATGGAATGTTGTGCGAAAGTAAATCTTTTCGAATAAAACTGCTCCATTAAGAAAACTCGAAATTGAATATGTCAACGTTCTCAGTTGCGATTTTTTTTTCTCCACTGTAATCTCTTAAGCCTCTCAGATAATTTTTATAAATTTTAAACTACAATAATTATATTTTTTAAAATACAAGAATGAACTTCACAATGAAGAAAAGGAGACAAATGGAATGTTGTGAAAAAGTAGATCCTTTTTCTAACAAGACTGCTCTATTCAGAAAACTTGAGAAGGAATATGTCAACGTTCTAAATTAAGATTTTTCTTCCGCACTCAGAAATCTCTTAAGCCTCGCTGAAAATTTTAAAATTTTTAAACTCCAATAATTATATTTTACAAATGCAAGAATGAACTTCACAATGAAGAAAAGGGACAAAATGGAATGTTGTGAAAAAGTAGATCCTTTTTCCAACTAGACTGCTCTATTAAGAAAACTCGAGAATGAATATGTCAACGTTCTCAATTTAAATTATGATTTTTCTTTCCTACCCAGAAATCTCTTTAAGTTGCTGATAATTTTTAAAAATTTTAAACTGCTATAATTATATTTTTACAAATACAAGAATGGTCTTCTCATTGAAAAAAAAAAGGGGGAACAAAATGGAATGTTGTGAAAAAGTAGATCCTTTTCCCAACAAGACTGCTCTATTAAGAAAACTCGAGAATGAATATGTCAACGTTTTCAATTATGATTTTTCTTTAGCACTCAAAAATCTTCTCGCTACTAATTTTTAAAAATTTTAAACTCCAATAATTACAGTTTTACAAATACAAGGATGAATCTCGCATTAAAAAAAGGGGGAACAAAATGGAATGTTGTCAAAGTAGATCTTTTTTCCTACAAGACTTCTCCATTAAGAAAACTTGTAGAACGGATATGTCAACGTTCTCAAATTGAATTTTTTTTTTCTACTTAAATATCTTAAGCCTTGTTAAAAAATTTTATAAATTTTAAATTCCAGTAATGTATATATATTTTTATCTGCTTATTTCCAATCTTTAAAACTTATTTAGGAATCTATGTTTTTAACAACACTATAATTGGCTGGTTGATACTATGGATAAAAGTCAAAAGTTCTATGTTGAAAACAAATCATTCGCAATTAAACTAATGAAACAATAAATAAACTTATTTATATTTAATGTGGATGAGATTTAAAAGAATGAAATAAGAAGCAGTTATTTAAAATGAATGGTAGTTTTGTTTAAATTCTGTCTTCAAATTTTAAGCATTCATTGATCTATAAGCATTTACAGAGAATCTAGTATAATGGGTTAAGTACTTTATTAGGTATCAATATTGGGTAGTAATAATTTATGATGAATAATAGTTTCGTTTAAATACTATCTTCAAATTTCTAACATTGATCAAAAAATATTTTCAGCGAATCTAAATATAATAAATCAAGAATTTCGTTCAGTTATTTTTTAAAAAAATATTTAGAAGTCAATTTGCAAACAATAATTCTTGATAATGATGAAAATTTTCAACAAACATTAGCTTCCGTCATATAATAAAATGATTCTAATAAATTAGACTTTGTAATGTATAGCGTGCGTAGTTGTATAATTATATCGAAAAATAGTTCTTAATTAATTTTGTAATTTAGTATTAAATTTCGAGTCAAATAATGATTTTTTTTTTTCATTTTTATTTTACTTTGAAATGGATTCATTTGCATAATTATCATTAGAAACTTCAGCTATTGAATAATTTCAAAATGTGAGATAGATTGTAGCAAATTACCATTAGAAAAAAAACCAGTTGAATGATTCTTTTCATTGCAAAACCCAAATCTTGAATATTATTAACTTTTCTTGTTTTATGTAATTAAAAGTATTTATATTCACTTCTTTCAATTTGAATCCCCAGTCGAATTAATGCATCTATTGACAACATATCGCGCGTAATGACTCGATAAATTGAGTAAAATTCTCAATCAAATAAAAGCCCTCTTTAGTTGAAATTAAACCTCTTTTGAAGTCGATACTTCAAAAGAGGTTTAATTTCAACTAAAGAGGGCTTTTATTTGATTGAGAATTTTATCTCTAAATTGGGTTATTTATCTCTAAATTGGGTTATTTAGAGAGCTTTTTTAAAAAGGATGTTTTATTTTGATTTCTCTGATAGAATGAATGATAAGGGTAAATTTTCTTTTAGATTCATTTTCTTTTAAAACGTTGCTGAGTTCAGACTTTATGTTGAAGCCATGAGTCAGAAGCAATGATTTTCCTTACTAATCAGAAAATTTATTGAAACATTTACTCCCCCCTCTTGCAATTGTTAAAATTTCTGTTCTGATAAAATTTAACTTTATTATTAAAACTTTAAATAAAACATAAAATTCACTGACACACACACACATAGAACTACTACAATTCGAATTCAATACGAATTCAATAAAAATTGAATATGTTGGAAAACCCAAAGAACGTCTTGTGTGGTAATGGCGTACAATAGTTGCGAAATATAATTTTTTGGCTTGAATTTAGCATTTTTACTAAATCCGGCAGGCAATTTGTGACGATATTCTTTTTTTTAGAGGGGGAACTGGCATGCGGTTAATAGTATCCGTAAATCGAATTTCTGTTTTAGACGCATTTTTCTCTTCTGAATGAAACCAATATTTAACGTGGAACTATAATGGTAGTCACCTAATCACATACCAAATTTGATATATTTAAGTGGTTGCGTTTTTGAGTAAAGCGTTTACATGCTTCTGAAAATATAGACCGACAGATGGTCAATTCGTAGTTGGATTTTTTTCAAAATTTGATAAGCAGATGTTATGTCTCTGTAACGAATTTTTTCCATGTAGCTCTCTTCCTTTTATAGTTATTGTCTTAGCTTATATTCGAACAAACAGACAAATATACTTTCTCTGGATGAGTTTGCTCAAAACCCAACAGAAATCTACTGATTAATCTCTGTCTAATATGAAAAAGGACTATCTATCAAATAACATCCATCCAACTCAAATTTTTTTGAGTAATCTTTGTCATAGACAGACAGATAGATAGGCGGACAGACAAACATTGTTCCAAAAATTTGTTTTTAGAATTCAAAGAAGTCTGAAACGTGAAAATTTGTCAAATTTCAAGTTCGAAAGTTTTTGACAGTTAAAATACATTTTCCATACTTCGTATTCGAGGAGGTAAAAAAAAGCATCTGAAGGTCTACGTTTATCTACCTTAGGTTTGACTGGAAAATACTTCTCTGGAATTATTTTTAATAACGTATCCTCATTTTCCTGCGAGAATTTTCTTTTTCCTTTGACCTAAACTTATCTTTAACATCGGATAACGCAATCAAGTACCCTGAAGCAACCAGGCCTCGAGAAAGAATTGGTGAAGGGATAAGGGAGTGACCTAGAAAATTAGCTGAGTTTATAAATTTGCTCATTTTCCAGAAAAGCCACCGTCGAACTTTCCACGACACCGAAAAATTTAATGACGAGCGCCCCACATTCTAACAAGTGACAAGTTCACCTTCCGCTTTCAAAATCGGGGTGTTTTCCTTTTTCTTAAGCAGAAAAAGTGGAGGGTGGATTCCTCCGCCTGTTATTTTTAACTCTGAAACTTCATACAACACTTCTTCCGTTGTTGGTGTTGAGGACACTTCCCCCTTCTGACCACACTCAAAAAAATTAGTTCGACTTTTCTTTTTTTAAACAAGGCCCATTTCCTTGTTTTATCTTGAGACTTCTGGTTATGGAAGTGATAGGGGGAATTGGGTCGAGTGGCTAAATAAGAAGAGAGAGAGAAATTCTTTGTTATTAACTCAGATAGTGTAATATTTATGACATAGATGTCCGGTTCGTTATCTGCTGAGAGGAATATGAACAATGAGAATGTGAGCATCTCAGTGATCTTTTACTAGGCCAGTACATTCACGTATATTGTAGATGCGCATGCCACTACTAAGGGCCACTTATGATAAAATGAAAACTGGATTTTTTTTTTTTTTTTTTTTTTTTTTTTAACATCTGGAAGAGTCTGTGGTTTTTTGTCGCTGTTGTTGTTTTGACTTGTTTTTGTTTTTTCCATTCAAAACCAATCATGTCTTCATTTCGATTCAGAGAAAGATAAATTGTTTAACTTAAAATATTTAATCTACCTTACATTCAACTTCTAGATGAAGGTTAAATCAATACTTTAGAAATAAGACGTAATTTAAAAACTAAAGTATTCTACACTGTATTAGTTTGATTCGTCATTTTTTTTTCCCAAAAAAATTGGAAATATGAGCGTATGCATTGAGCATACCAATTTTTCCAGCACAACCCAAGTTTTGAATGCAAATTTTCATTTTTATTAATTTAAAAATTAATGTCTGAAAAATTTCAGCTTTTACTAGCCTTTTGTATTATAAATAGCATTTACTTCCTGCACATCAATTTTATGACGTGGGCATACACTTTTTTTATTTTAGAATGGCAATTGTCTGTCTACAGGTATTGCGAAATGAAATTAAAATGAAGCAGTTACCCTTGAAGTGTATGTGAACTGCGATCATAAATAGCAGAAGTATGAATCGCACATTTAAAATAATTTTTTTGCTTATAAGAAGTATTTGATATTATATTATTCGAACAAATACCTTGAAGCTTCCTAAAATATTAGTCATCTTCCTATTGGCTTGTGGATTGATTGATTAATTGCAATTTCAAGCGCAAGAATCCAATTTGGTCATGGTGTGAAGACTGAAAGCTTTTTCTGCTAAGCTAAGTGCTCTTAGATTTCTTTTTCTTGTGTGCAGCCGACCACCCCGCCACCACTGAACGAGCCAATATCGATAGGATTTGCTCTTAGATGACTATCACTTTTTTCTATGTTTGGTGATTGTGATAAAAGGAAAGATGGCTAGTTAATGTGTGGAATGATATAATAATGTACTTGAAGAAAGGAAACTGACTTTCCTTTATATTGTATATCATCTGTTATTTTTGACGTTCCATAATTTTTTCTAAACTGTAGTTTCTTATTGCTTATACTATCATTTTAATTGTAAATCATTTAATCTTAGTATTTGAAGACCTGTGTCCTGTTTTATTGAGATCGTTCTGAAAAATATATTTCTTGACTCTTGCGTATGGAAAAAATATTTCATCCTATTACACAAGCAATATAATATTATCACAATTATTTGCGAATTTGGATAATTTTTTTGTGTATATATATATATATATATATATATATAGCAAATTTTGAAATTTTTTAAATATTTATTAGAAAAATTTAGGAAATATGAATCTCTAATGTTACCAGGCTTCGATTCTGATATTAGTGTCAGAATCAAATTTCACATTGGTAAAACAATATTTTAATTTTGTTTTTTCATCAATACATTGAGCTTTATACCAGAAAGAAAAAAAATATTAAGTCTAATTATTTGAAAGCTTATAATTAATATATGAATCATACATTTCATCTGAGATATAATATACAGCGATAATGTATTTTCTGGATTTATTTGCTTGCGAAATTTATATATATATATATATATATATATATATATATATATATATATATATATATAATATATATATAATATATATATAATATATTATATATATATTATAATCATATATATAATATATATATATATATTATATATATGATTTCACGAATTGAGAAATCTTTGAGGAAATACAGAAAGAAATTTTCTTATTGGGTTTCTTGATTCAAAGAAGTGCTTCTGAATATAGCTAATCAGCCATTTTATGACAAAATGAAAAGTATGTAAGGTGGAGAGATGACATTATGTTTCTCATTTCAAGGGAAATGAAAAAGACGACAAAATAAAATAATTAGACAGATTCTTAAATATATTTGCTCGAACAGGAGAATAAATATTCTCAGAAATTAAATTATTTTAAATTAACGGAATGTAATACCATCTGAAAAATAAATTGCATGACAAATAACTTTGCTTTCTTATTTTTATTTGAACATTTCTACTCTACCTTTCCCCCTTTGCATCATCCATTTTTTTTAATTAGCATTATTATTTTGTCTACAAATTTTTCCGACTGTAAAATTAATAAAAAGTGGTGAGCTGAAAACAAACACTTCTTAAAAATGCTAATTTCTTCTAAATGTGTTTTTATAATATAAAATTCTGTTTCAAGAAACGCATTGAAGGAATTTTTTTATAAAAGATCATAACTTCAGACTGATTTCTTATGGTGTAGTTTTAATTTTACTGAGCGCATTATCATTTTTAATGATGAATTTTTTTAAATTTTTGAATTATAATTCTGAAAATATTGTTTTAATGTTTATTGAGAATTGTAATTATAATTCCTTTTATGAAGTGCATGTTTATTAAAAATTGTATTCGTGATTCATTTTTATGAAATCTTACTTTTGAACAAATCTTCGTCCAATATAAACATTTTTTGCTGTTATTAATTTTGCTAAAGCTTTCACTAAACTTATTTCTGGATTTATTTTGAATTATCTTTTTAATTTGTAAGAGAAATAATTTCTTCTTTATATATTGTATTAATAACATAAATTTTTCTTTAATGCTTTATAATGGGTATTTCATCTTCAAAGATGTGACTGCCTTATTTTCAAAAGCATGTCATTCGGAATTAAAAGATATTAATTTTTCTGAACTCTTTCAAAAAATTACAGGGACTATAGCATCAAAAAATCTTTTTAAATTGTTCTGCCGAATAATTGTAACTATGATTTTAAATTAAACTACAATATAAAACAACTTCAGTTGCATACAGATTCATTTCAAGTATCCTATAGCTTGATCTTGGTCACTGAGAGCATGATTTTCAAAATTTTTATGCGTTTCCTGTAAATGCAACTAAGGCGATGATTTAGACATCAATATGGATTTCAAAACATTTTTACTGTAAATTGGAGTTGATATAAGGAAGATCGTCCGGAAACTTCAAAACAATAAAATTTCCTATTATTGGATCCTTATAGGCTACTAGAGCTAGCTTTCCACCTGCCCTGAAGCATCTTTCAACAACCGTTATCGGGGACTCAAGGTCAACATTCACTCATGTCTCCCATCCGAGACAAATGATAACTTAAGGAAAACAAAATTTACTTCGCCCACTTACGAAATACAAAATTGCAGGAGTTATTTTGTTCGTCTGTGGTATGCTCTTTTTTTACGTATGTTATTATTATTTTACTTCACTTTCTCTCTGTTTTTTATTTTATTCATGCTTTTCCCCTCTTCCTCTTTTTCCCCCAGGCAAAACAAACAGAAGTTCGGCATGTTTAGATTGCTACTCACATAAAAATGTTCTGTCAAATTCGGTGGTATTTTTTTTTTCTTTATTTGTTTTTTTTCTCGGTTTGACAGATCGTTGGTATCTCAGTCTTTCTGAACAAAAACATGAAAGAAGATGCTCGATTTTTTTTCAATTGCTTAATAACTGAGGATGAATAATCAGAAAGTTATCTATTTCACTTGGAATGAATGTGTGTAGATACCACCTCTGTGATTACTTTGTCCTTTCACGTTTTTTCGGCAAGGAGAACAATTATCTCATTTGTCTCTGATTCTCTTATCGCATTTGTCATATCTGTAATGTTCATCACGTTTTCGAAAAAGAAAAAAAAAAAAAAAAAGGAATACGTTCGCTTGTAAAAAATTTGCTAATTACTTTACGCTTAATTTTTGAAATTATCTTCATTTTCAATCTTTCTGTGACAAACATAATTTTGTTTGCTTTTTTTTTAAAAATAAAAATATAAAACTAATCCTTCTCTCATCGAGCCTAAATTGATAATGAATTCAATAACACAGTATGAAAAGAATAATTATGTTAAAAAAATTCTAAATATTGGAATTTGAAAAGTTATGGATTACAATGTACATTTAAAATTATCTTATCGCACGATAAAATCTAAACAGACAAATAAAAAAAATAAAGCAATTTGGTTTTTCTGTCTTTATTATCATCAAAACCTAATGGTCATAGCACCATTATTTAATAATACCTGACATCTAAGTAACATGGAATAAAAAGAATAATTATGGTTTATATAAC